>VYXH01002128.1:21379-61005 GCA_013397275.1 Burhinus bistriatus
ATAATGAAATCCATCATACCATCTAGACATGACAGTGTCTAACGCTTCATCAAAATATTTGTAAACAGCAGCGTCTTTTATCTACAGAATGGATCAAATTCTACTCACCACGAGATAATTTCAGAAAGATTTTCCAGAAAGAGAATGCTCTCAGACTCCACAAATCACAGCTTGCCTGCTCTGCTCACATTTCAAATTAACCAGTCTAAACACTATATCAATAAAATCAAATATATATACACAAACATATATATTTCCTTTGGGAAGAAAGAATTGCAGCAGCCTGGCTCTGTTAATCAAGAGGGTATTTCCTGGCAAAATCCCCCTAATCCTAACTCCCACCACCAAAACTCTGCCCTCGCTGAAGGGAAGAACTGATGGGTTGGGAAATCATTCACAAAAAAAGTGCACCACATCATCGGCAGGAAGTGAGCTGTGTGCTCTCCTCTTCCACCAACATGCTGATGTTGTTCTTTTGTTTAATTACCTTATGCCTGCTGTCATTTTTCCGGGGATTGTGCCCATTTGTGTAGACCACCAAGATTACAGAATAGCACAAACACGTCCAGCAAAGTGCCCTTAACAGGCATTTGCTTGCCAAAAAAGAACTACCTCTATTCACAGTTAAGAGTTAGGAGAAAGCATTTGTGTTTAAATGGAAAAACATATTAATAGCTTCCCTGTTTCTTCCCCTCTGCAGGCTAATGTACTCCAGAAAACAGATTTTTTTTTTTTTTTCAAAAGAGTAGGAATATACCTGGAAGAGCTCCTTGTTAAACTACTGGCTACACACAGACAATACCTTCCTGGGGACAATTTTCTCCTGCTACTTTTAATGTGAAGTAGCATTTTCAAAATCATTCTGTCAGACAGCTCTTCCACATGGGAAGGGTTTGAATTCTGACGGCCCTGAAGTAACAGTAATATTGCCTTTGCTGTACAGCCAGCCCTGTGAGACACTAAATGTCCTTGACTTTCATTATTTAAAAGTGCACCTTTCCTGGTAGGATTTTACACAAAAAGCAATCCCTTTAGGAATGCAGAGAACCCAGTTGGAATCTAGAAATAATAACTGTAATGATGTTAATAATAATTCTAATAATGAGTGGTTTATTGAGCTTAGCAGAGTTTTACCTTACAAAAGAAGATGTCCCATATCTCAGCTTATGTAGCACAGTAGCTGCATTTCAGCCCTGAAGTGGTCGGGCAGTTGGACTACATGATCATTGTAGGTCCCTTCCAACTGAACTATTCTATTCTAGTACATGAGCAACCATCATTATCAGTGCCTCCATTTAAGAGAGAAACCGGAACGCAGGGCAATACCATCATGGCCCAGTGGAAAGTCAGAGGATGAGTTCACAGCAGAGCAAGTAAAACATGGCCAAACATTTGAACTCCGGGCTTTAGTTTATGGGTTGGACTCATCAGAAAAAATATCACTGTCCACATCAAACCCAGTCAGCTCAGGCTCTTTTTATATTCATCAGTTAGAAACTGGCACATGTTGATGTTAAGTGCTTGGTCAAGTGTACATCCCAGGGCAGGAAATTCTCCTAAAGCAATGTGAGAAACTTCATCACCTTCACAATCAGATGTCTACAGTCCTTCAGCAGGCAGCCAATACGGACCAGCTAAAATGTAGATGAAGATACAGACCTCAAAAGTCAGCTAGGATACACAGTACTCAGTTTTGGGTCCCTCACAACAAGAAAGACATTGAGGTGCTGGAGGTTGTCCAGAGAAGGGCAACAAAGCTGGTAAGGGGTTTAGAGAACAAGACTTATGAGGAGCAGCTGAGGGAACTGGGGTTGTTTTGCCTGGAGAAAAGGAAGCTGAGGGGAGACCTTATTGCTCTCTACAACTACCTGAAAGGAGGTTGTAGCAAGGCGGGGGTTGGTCTCTTTTCCCAAGTAACAAGTGATAGGACGAGAGGAAATGGCCTCAAGTTGCACCAGGGAAGGTTTAGATTGGATATTAGGAAAAATGTCTTCACCAAAAGGGTTGTCAAGCATTGGAACAGGCTGCCCAGGGAGGTGGCTGAGTCACCATCCCTGAAGGTATTTAAAAGATGTGGCACTTAGGGATGTGGTTTAGTGGTGGACTTGGCAGTGATAGGTTAATGGTTGGACTGGATGCTCTTAAAGGTCTTTTCCAACCTAAATGATTCTATGATTCTATCATTCCTATTTGAAGGCCAATGTTACTATTTTGTAAATAACAATTATTCTATCAACTGATGCATGGTAAAGATTGGTAAATGAGGGAAGAGTTCCCAACCACTTTTTCCTTACGCATTCAAATATGCTAATACAGCTAACTTATGACATGTTGCCTTTTAGCTTTTTTAACTGTTTTGTTACTCTTCGGTTTCTGTATGCTCCCAATGTGCATTGCATAAGGATCATTTATTCAGTGAGTAGAAGAGGAGGGAGACTGATGAACCTCCATTAAAATGGAAAACACGAGCCTGGAATACTTCATGTTAAGCATAGAGAGAAATTTGTTTTCTGATGAGAAAACAGACCCTTGAACTTAAAAGTCAATGACAGAAAAAAAAAAAAAACAACTATGAAGATATGATTTATAGTAGTAAAAGAAAGTTATTCGGGAGTCAATAATTTTTCAAAAGGATTAACAGAGCATATGCAGCATTACCCATAATGAGGTACGATGAGTATAGGAAGCTCAATTTGCATGCTATTTAGATTCAACAGATAGTTACACTGTTGATATCTAAAGTACTGTTGTTGTGACAGTAAAGGTAGAGGTCCTGTACATCCTCTGAAAATTAATACAGTTCAGAGAAAAAGGTAAAAATTGCAATCCTTTCAGTATGTAGTGGGGTTTAAACTATGCAAGAGGGATGGTCCTTTAGATGACTAAATGTCCTTTTTATCGTCAGGTCATGGGGGTTGCCTAAAAAAGGCATCAAGGTAACTTTTTGAATTCAGATCTATCTGCCTCTGGGATTCAGCCATGAATTTAATGCCAAATGGAAAACCGTAGGTAAGCATGAAAGCTGAAGTAATTTATCACTGCTATCTTTTCAACAGATAAGCATTTCTTTGTTTGAACAAATACACATTACAGTACATGAAAACAAAAATGTTTTGAACAGCACAGCTTCCATAGGGCTTCTACATAATGAAATTTCAGAAAACATTCAGTATAAAAGTTTTGGTGCACAAAGAAGATTATTAATTTTCCTTCCACATGACAAATAGATAAATACCTCTATGCGAAACACAGTTTTAAGTACCATACACTATTCAGGTTCATATTTTTCAATGCTTCAGAAAGCATGAAGAGGTGTACTTACATTATTAATTTCTCAGCAAATAAAGTTTAAAAAGCCCAAACAATTCAATTGAAAACCAGCTCAGTTGATAAATAACAACAATTGTTTTTCCCTAGACTGTAACTTACAAACCCAACGTTGGTTCTGAAACAACCCAATTTCTTTCCATCTCAAACATCATTACCAGTCATAATGATTCCTCAGATCTCCCTGCTGCAACCTCCCTGCCTTGTATTTGCGCTGTCAGCAGCAGCCGTATCACCAATCTATGCTTGCTTTTTGGTCGTCTCAGTGATTAATCAATCGGAATTTAGTGTACGGCTCTTTGGATGGTGCATGCCCCATTCTAATGGCTTTGGCTCAGCAAGGTAAACAAGAATAAAGGGCTATATAGTCCCTTCTCCTCCCCCACTGCATATGAGGGAAAAATACAATTACAAATGACATACAAAATGCAGCTACCACGAATAACAACAAGCAGAAAAGAAGGTGTTTGTATTTGCACCTATCAGATAAAATGTACGAGATTCTAATACATACTCAGATGGTTTTTAAAAGCTGATAAAGATGATTGGAATCTGGAAGCATTAGTATTAGAGGAAATAAATTATTATGTGGGTTTTCTCTCATTTTCTATGTGATTAATTAAAGGGAGCCAGGTATCTATTGTGTTTTGACACTAGTGTCAGATGTGACTGCTGATACACTGATCCAACAGTGTAGCAAAATGGAGAAGAAAAAAAAAAAAGCAGCTCTAAGTAGAACTAGAGTTTATAGCAAATGAAACCCACTGCTTGTACCAAATGTTTACATGAACTTAACAAATTTGCAGAAAGATAGAAAGGGCGTTGCCTGATCAACCGTTTGCCTGCCACAGCTAGTGGCTGTTGGAAGAAAAAGGAGATGGGTCCTCTTAAGAATAAAGGCAAACACAGACAATAAGGAAAAAGAACTGTAAGGCTGTCTGTAGACAGGCGACTGGGGAAGAAGAAAACTCAACAGAAGGGATCCTAGAGGTTCTTCACTGCGTTGTTGAATCTTCCAGTAAGAGAAAGAACTTACAAAGGAGCAAAGAAAATGCCTTTGGGGAAAGGATGGATTTTACAATGGGAAGGAAGTCACAGGGAAGGCTGGAAGCTAAATGTGGAAGCCAGGTACAAATGAAGCTAAATCAGCGAGAGGAGAGAGAAGCTGCATAAATGCACAGTGTCTCCCCTGTTTTATTTCCATGTTCACAAAAGCAACATAGAAAGTCACTTTGCTTTAAAAAAGTAAAGGTCTACTCCAGGTTAGCAGTCCTTGTACATCTCATATGGCATTTTACACTGTCCTAACTTCTCTTTGCCCTGGGCCTCCAAAACTGCTTAGCACTAGTATTTAAACTTTAGGGTAGAAAGGGATCACTGAAGAAGACCATTCCTCTTCCAGTCCTTTTAAGAATTCTTGACTAGATAACATTTTTCCTGCATGCATAAATTCTTACAAGGATTCATAATTGACCTTTTAGCTTATGCCCTCCAGAGCAGGCAGGCTTCAAGAAACAAAACCCATGGGGTGGCAGGTTTCTCATATGCTTCTTGAGATATTCACTACCTACAAGTGTGGCGAAGTGTATCGTCTTCCATGGATGATAATCCCTTGCTCCTTGGGGAAAGACGGTGAGAAGACGGTTTTTGGCGTAACATGACACAGTTCTGCACACCTGAACAGGCAAAGCCTGGCACAATCCCAAACCAGTCTGCAAGGAGGTGGGAGCAGCTCTCTACAGAAGCCTTCCCCAAAGAGCAATGTAGGAATGACAGGTGGATGGGTGGGTCTATGGTGGGCAACATCCACACTACAAGCAAGAAGTTTTCAACAATTTTTTCCCTTTCAGAATTTTTTCAATGGATAATGTAAAAATTATTGTTTGCTGAACTGGCGGCAAGGAGAACTGCAAGAAAGATGGCGACGTGGCATAATGAGGTTACAGACCAGACGACAATACGTCTGCAGTGTAGGAAAGTTATATAATCATCTTCCCAGTTACCCGTATCAACCCAGAAAGAAATGTAGTCTCTACCAGGAGAATGTATTACAGCAAGTCCCCTCGCTGATTTAGGACGGTAGCGTTTACCTTTCCTTATAAGCCATCAGAGAGACAATTGTATATCGTGTAAATACAGTGGGGACATGGATTAATTTCAAACTTATCACATAATCTGATGAGATTTCCCTTGAGATCCCCTAACACTCTGCAGCACCGTGAGCCATTATTTCCATACTTATTGGAAATAAAGTCTGAGCCTAGGCAAGGCAAAATATTCCCTCTGAGAGTTGTCATGACGGGAGTGGAATTAATTCTTATTGTCACTGTACACATTGAGGGTCTTTTTGGCATTACTAGCATGTACCCCAAATAGTATTTAAATCCATGATGATACAGTATACCATACAATAGCATCGTTTGGGGCCTCCTAATTTGGAACTATGTTCCCTGCTACATATACTGAATGCAAGTCAGATTTCACCTGCATGTACATAAACCCGACACAACTCCATCATCTTCAGTGGTCTTGCTCCTGGCTCACGCCAGTATGGAGTCGGAACTGGATCTGTGATATAACAAGAAGTACTCAAGTCCTTTTAAGGTGCAATTTGTTAAGGAGATAGACCTTAATCACAATGAACTGTGATGGCAGTTGTGATAATTTAGCGGGTAAGCAAGAAGCTTTATTTTTTTCTTGCTGTTAAATCCGTTCACTGTTCTTATGGAGGTTTTCTTATCTGTTTTAAGTATTCTACAGCTGGTTGCTGTTACCAGATGTGGACAGATTCCGTTGTGCTTCACTATGAAACTAGCCAAGCTGGCGCCTTTGGATGTATTGAAGACCCAGCTATATTATAATAAGTTTTAGATTTCCAAGCCATTCTCCTGGAAACTTTACCAAATATTTGTGGTTTATTTTTGCAAGTAAACTTTCTCCATTTTTAGTTGATCTGTTTCTCTTACCTGATTCATTCAAGGATGCTTCTAACACTGCAATTTGTCACCACGGAAACAACTGTTTGGTCACTATAGCTGATGTAACTGAATGAATCAAGTAAGAAAATCATGGAAATTATTAAAAAAAAACCACAAAAAATCAAACAATCAACCTTCTAAACAAATTCAGTAATAATTTGGAACAACCCAGAAAGAAATTCAATTGAATGTGATGACTTAATTTCCATTTTCAAAATTGCAGGTTTTTTTTAACTTTTTATGTTTCTCTGTGTGTGGCAGCAACTGAGTAAAATCCAGTAAAATGGGCTCTAGCAAGCCCATCTCATACCCAGCACCACATGTCACAATGAGATTGCTGCAGCTTCAAACCCATCTCTGCCAAAACTTTCATGGGAAGCTGAGGCACGGCAGACTTCCCCCTCAGGGCACGCTGAGACCTGACTCGTCCACTTCATTAGCCCCTTAACCATCCTAACCCAAAAAGGCTGAACATGCAGCTGTCTGCAAACAGCCTGCCATTGCCCAGCAGCTTTAAATATCACATATATACATATATATCTTTATCTAGCTCTGTTTTGCTGACAGAAATAACCATAAGCCAGAAATCTCTTCAGCTGTTGTTCCCTATCCATGTCGATGCTACAGTGATGTCTATTTTATGGGTCGATGTTGCTTTTCATCCAGGATTTTGTAAAGCTTTGGGCAAAAAACCTTGTGACGGGAAAGAGAGATACTATTTCATAATCCAGGGCAGTCTTTTGGAGATTTATCCATAACTCAAGTACAAATGCAGGATAACCACATTTTTATTTAAATAATATATTTCTGTATTTAGTAGGAATGTAGACAAACCCATTTAAGATTTTGGCTAACTTAAAAATTTCTTACATATTTTTTATAGCTACTGGTAACACACAGCTAAAAAATGCCATTCCGAGGTGATTCTAACATTAGAAATAATAATAAAACATATTTACTGTATTATCTTAATGCCTTTATAATTGTGTCATATTTTTCATTAAAAGATAACCTCAACTTTATTTCTTAAATAACATGATTGATGCTGACTTAGAAGCCGCCACTTTCATCACTATCACACGTGAAATCTCTGGGGGATTAAACTTTAGGAGATACTTTCACAAAAAAAGAAGTGCCTCTTTTATAGCCTTACTAATTAAATTTAATTAATTTACTAGCACCCTGGAATTGCAGGTATTAAAAAAAAATAAAATCTCTGAGCGTTTTTGCTTTGCATGTGATAAATGCTACAATCACTCTTTCCTTTTAGGGAAAATACAGAGGAAATATTAGGTGACAGTGAAGTTCATCGCAGCGGGTCGATTGAGATTGTCAGGATTCATTAGCATGTGTGTGACTGGTAAATAATCGAGTTAATTTTAGGTTGAGTGACATATTTAGAAAACTATGAATCACCTTATTTTGTGAATTTAATCAACCTTTGCTCTTCCCCGGATAGTTCAGCATATATCTGCAATATTAAGTTGGAACTGACTCCTTACTCTGCAGACCTCACAAATACCAGCGGTTTGCAAACTTTCAAAACCAACAACTCTATTAAGTGCTGGCCTCCAGCAAGGAGTTCAACACAAATAAAGCATCATAATTACAGAGAAAACAACAATGGAATAAAACAAGCAATCTGAAGAGGAGGCTTTCTTTAACTGAAGTTTTAGACAGATTTATGCTGAAATCACTATTTGCTTTGTCTCTAAGAATAAAAAGGCTAAAGTCCGCAAAATGTCAATGCAGAAAGATTATTTCCCTGGAAACTTTCCAAAACAATAGCTCCTGTTTGAAAACTTTAGTCACTCCTGGAATGTTTCTTTGCGACACACTCTTAGCCCAATTAAATCACATTACAGAAAGAAAAATTGCACTGCATGTCGATCTTCCAGCTTTGCCTTCTGAAAAAGGCTATTTTCAAAGACAGGAAATATCTTTTTCAAAGTTTAGCTTTACTTGGAAATAAGTCACGATTCCTAGCTAATGTGAGCTATTCATTTATTTTTCATCAGATGTCTTCTGATCTCTTAGCACAAAGTTTCTCTTCATTTCTGAAAGACATTCTGTTAGCACTAGATTTAATATTGAACATGACAATATTTAGGTAACACAGTGGGCTTTTCTATGTAAAATTTAAGCTGTGAAGATATGTGCTTGCAAAAGGGGAAATTACTCTTCAGTTTCTTATTTTGAATATGCAAACAAGTTGCTTGTGGATTACTGGCAGCTACATCTTGGTCTCTGACACTTAACTGTTTGTTATTAATACGCAAAGCAATTAATGTAATTATAAATATGGAAAAGAAAAATATCAACACTATTTACATTAGTTAGTTACTAGGAGGTAAAATACTTTGTCAGCTGTAATACAATACAAATTGCTGCAAAGTGTTTAAAACAATTATAACATGCATATATTCAAAGCACTACAGTTTATATTCTAGGTCTGTCCTCCTGGGATCAATTTATGATCTTCTGTGCTGGGTATCTTGTCTTGACAGAATAATGATACTTCGTTCTCGTGTTGCTACATTTGGCTACCACACGCTTTATGTACGGGTAAGATTACAGACCCAACCACTCTGCAGCGAACAGCAATACGCTTCGCCGGGATGCACGGGGACAGGAAGCAGCTCAACATGAGCCGGCAACGTGCGCTCGCAGCCCAGAAAGCCAACCGTATCCTGGTCTGCATCAAAAGAAGCATGGCCGGCAGGTCGAGGGAGGTGATTCTGCCCCTCTGCTCTGCTCTGGTGAGACCCCACCTGGAATACTGTGTCCAGCTCTGGAGCTCCCAGCATAAGAAGGACAATGGACCTGTTGGAGAGGGTCCAGAGGAGGGTCACGAAGATGATCAGAAGGTTAGAGCACCTCTGCTATGAGGAGAGGCTGAGAGAGTTGGGGTTGTTCAGCCTGGAGAAGAGAAGGCTCCAGGGACACCTTATAGCAGCCTTCCAGTACCTACAGGGGGCCTACAAGAAAGCTGAAGAGGGACTTTTTACAAGGGCATGTAGTGATAGAATGAGGGGTAATGGCTTCAAGCTGGAAGAGGGTAGATTTAGAATAGATATTAGGAAGAAATTTTTCACTCTGAGGGTGGTGAGGCACTGGAACAGGTTGCCCAGGGAACTTGTGGAGGCCCCATCCCTGGAGCTGTTCAAGGCCAGGTTGGATGAGGCTTTGAGCAGTCTGGTCTAGTGGGAGGTGTCCTTGCCAATGGCAAGGGGGTTGAAATGAGATGATCTTTAAGGTCCCTTCCAACCCAAACCGTTCTATGATTCCATGATTCTGTGATTAGTATCTATACAGAAAGCACTACACAAGTGTGCCCCTGCCTCTCCAATTCAGAAGCATTTTCTTCAAGGAAACAGTAAAAAAGGCACAACAGAATCAACAGCAGATCATATCCACTTCTTCAATGCTGGCATTGGTTTCCTGAATGTTCATATTAAAAAACCCACTTGGACATTTACCATCTTTGCCCCATGCAGGTAGTGAGAGGCAGCAACTCTGTCATGGAGCTTCAGGAGGTCTAAAGAAATGATTCCTGCAGGTGACAGCCAGCTAGGTGAGTACTGTAAGGTGAACAAAACACACTCACATCATAAGGGGACTGTCGCTTCCTTAAATACTCGAAGTCAGTAAGCCATTTAAGCAGAAAGACTGCTTTCATTTTCCTTCATTTTCTTGCATGTGGAATTAAATTCGTGTTCAGAATTACTGGTGTTACAAACAGTAACCAATCTGAAACAAGACTATTTCAAAGCTCCTTTATTAGTGCTTTAATTTTTAAGTCTGACAGTTGTGTAACACGTTACTGACATCCTCAATTAATAACACCGTGTGTTACTTGGTAACACACGGCATGTTTAGCAGTGTGACTCAGCCATGACAGTTCCAGTGAATCAGAAGAAGACATTGCTCCCAGGTTCCCAGGTACCAAAGTGGCATCCTTGTAATCACCTATTGTTAACACACATTTTCTAGCACCGCAAAGGGAGACAAACGGTCGCAACGCCAAGCCAATTCTGAAGCGTTTTAATGTGTAACTTCTTTGCATAACTTTGATAAATAGAAGGGACAACACAGCAGAGACGCACATTACTAAAGACGGCGCAGTGCCTAGACGGGGAAGCAAATTAAAAATGAACAGGGAACCACTAAAAGCTGACACCTTCTCTAACCAAACCAAATTGCTGCTGCCCAGCTGGTACTGGCTGAGGCACAGTGCTGCTTTGTTTCCCAGCTGCTCCATGGGGCTCCTCCAAAGCTCACCAAGAGCAACACAGGCCTTTTTGGATGAAGCCCCAAGTAAAAACAAGAATAGATAAAACATCTGTACGTAATTCCTGGCTCGAGGCTGGCTGAGGGCTGTTACAACCCCAGCTTTTTGCTGGAGCAGCCTCAAGGCTGCCCCGACTCTCTTCCCTGAAGGCCATGGCCCCGAGGAGCAAACAGAGTGGTAAGAGCCCACTGTTTCATCCACGTTGCCCTCTCCTTGCTCAAGTACTCCAGCAAGGAGCTATTTGAGGAAACAGCCATTCAAATCTGGCACTGTCCTCTCCAGCGTACAACCTTTCTGGTTGTAAGGGGAGGAAAACAGCAACCTTGCACCGCCGGAGCCGTCTTGTGAGCCACACACACCTGCAAGACTACCAGCCACCTTCCTCTCTGCCACGTCAGGCCATGCAACACCTTGGCTGACCCTGCCGCAGGGGACAGCCAGGGGACTGGCTGGCTGGTGGGTGACCGAAGCCTGCTATCAACCCATAGCAATGCCCGTGCAGCCATGCCGGAGGGGCTTTGCCGTATGGATGAAGGAGGCACAACCCTTCCAGTTGAACTTCCCTGCTTCTGCCTGCTTGTCACAATTTAACGTTAGTTTCTGTGTTTAATGTTTCAGATTTCCATGTATTTAAAAAAAAGAAAAAAGTAAGTTGGATCATGCCAATTATTTCTCCAAGGTTTCAGAACACAAACTTTGCAGTTCTTCTGCTATTTGGCATAGGCTGCCACAGATGGGAGACAGATATCTGTCCGCCAACATTTGAAGAGGACCAGATTTTTTTGTTTAGAAATTTTAGCTGTTTAGCACTCCCAGAGATACAATCAGCCAGACCAACCCTTCCCTCGGTAACAAGTGTGTACACAAATGAACAAGGGAGACCACTGTCTGCACAGGATTCACACACGCAGAGACCTCTGTGGTGCGCTGGGACTGCCTTGATGGTCAGTTTTGGAAAGAAAGGGGCCAACTTTTTCTAACCTGGCTTGGAAAGCTCTGAAACTCATGTACCTTTCTGCCAAAAGGGAGCTCATTTACTGAAAGGAAAGGAAAACAAGGTTGCCCAGTAGTCATTTCAGCTAACGTCAGCCGGGAAGATTTGCTATTTCTGAGTCCTTCCAACACAAGCATCTGAGGGAAGTTGCTGAATTGGTGCACGCTCTTGCTAAATTGGCCGTGCTCCTTTCCCAGCTGGCGGCTGCTGATTTAGACTGACCTCAAATCCTCCGGCTTCCTCCCCCCAGAGTTACAGTCATTCTCTGCCATCACACCTGATCTTTCACAAAAGTTTCCGCACCTTCCAGGCTCGTCACAACAACCCTTCGAGCATAAGCCGAAGCCAACTTGACACAACACATTTCATTTTTCTCTCAGAGGCACACATATGCCACAGAGCCTGCAGTTCATCACCTACGCTTTTCAAACCTTGCTGAGCACACTCGAGTGGGATAACGCTTTTGCAAACAGGGCAGCACTGCTGCTTCTTTTTATTCATCCTTTTTTCTTTTTTTCTTTTAAAGTAAAAAGTTGCTTAAAGTAAGTCTGTTTGAGATTAAGTTCACAATTTACGCTCAACGACCTGTCTTGTGCTGTGTCCAAAATCAGCACAGAAACACTGTCACCTTTTCTTGGAATCCTGAGCACAGCCCAGGGAATGGGGTTTCCTCTTCTGCTCCGGCATCCCCTGAGCCGAAATACTTCATGGCTTGAAGATTTCTGCCTTATGCAGAAGGGTGGTGCTACTGGGTGGTGCCTGCATGACTGTGTGCATGCAAGGAGAAGTTTCCAGGAGCAATGGAAAGTAAGCTAGGAAAGCCATAAAAGTCCTGTGGTGCTTACTGCTTTCTTCCTTTCTGCATGATGCCTTGGGAAAAAATCAGGGAGAAAATGAATGCTGACAACTGACAGACATCCGGCAGTTTCTGGAGGAATAAGGAGGGAAATGTGTTGCCCCACGGACAAGGGCACGGGTGGTGGGAGGGGAGAGGACAGGCGGCTGGTTCGCTCCCAGACGGGGATTAGAAGTCGCAGGTGAACCAAGGCCACATGCCCTCCTAATAGCAGCAGCTTCCTGCTCAAAATAAGAAGCAGGTTCACACATTTGTTCTCCAGTTGGGTTCAGACATAAGCTGCAACACAGATGTTCACAGGGCACAAAGGGGACACCCAGCAGAGCTGGCTGCAAAAGAAAATTTACAGGAATGACAGCAAGTTGCCTTTTACGGCAGGCTCTCTAGAGAGGCAGTAAAAGGGAAGCTCATTCTGCTATGATTTTTTTTCTGAAGCTCCTCCTTGTATAAGATCCCCCTGTTGCCGATCTCCAGAGACAGAAAGTGAATTAAAAAGAGGAAGAAAAAGCAAAAAACATGGGAAAACAAAATAAAGAAGCAAAAGGGAAAACAAAGCAGAACAAATGAGACCGAAGAAACACACCACAAAGAGGGAATAGATGAAAAGCAGAGAAGTAAAGGCACATCGATATATTTGAGAAATATTAAGGAAACACAACCAGAAACACTGCTGACATCTTCTGCATGCACTCTGAAGGCATCATTAGACATAGGACCCTCTGACAGGCCTAGACACAGCTCTGAAGATCCAGGAGATCCAGTAGTTACAGAATCATACATTAAGTGATCCAGGCAGCTACCTGACCCCATACATAGAATGGCGACAATGGTTCTTCTCCAGCTTTTCCCAAACATTTTGGGACCTACAGATGAAGCACACTATGAAAATATTTTGCATTTTAGTAACTTACAGAACAAGCAACTTACTGTGAAAACCTGTTTTTGTGGAGGGTTCCCCTACAACAAAAATTGGCCCTGGATTTTATTCCATAAGAAGAATTCCATCTCTCCCCCCTTATAAATCTCTTCAAAGTTTCTCATACAGATCAAGGTAAGTTCAATTGTTGCATTCATATCTTCGAGAAACCTTTTCCTCTTTACAGCTGAGACTCAAAAACTCATCTAGGTCTATAAACTCTTTCGAAAGAATAAAACCTTCCAAATCTTCTGTTTCCCTTTCTCCATTGCTAGGAGCTCAGCAGAGTTTCAAGCATCATAAAGTGTGACCCGACTTTTAAAAAAGAAATCACCTAAAGATTGCTTTGCTGTATGCAAGAATGTATTTCTGAAACTGCCTGAATATTTTCTCTAAATGTTCCAAGTGAGATACTAGCTTCGCTGAAATACTTGAGAAAATCTCCTGGAACTTTAGTGTGCCCAAGCTTTCAACTTTTATGGCCCTTCTCTTCCAGTAGTTAATCACATTTGTACCTTTACTATTTCTAGGAGTTACAAAGAAAACCAAAGGAAACACAGACCAAAAAAAACCCAGTTAAAGCACAGCCTTAAGTATGGGAGGGATCAAGAGTAGACCTAATTCTTCTGACTCAGTGATTTTACCTTCAAAACCTTACTTGCTCACACAGACTCACCTTTTTGTTCAGTCTGAAGTTACATTTGTAAGTTTGGCTACACAGTTCTCTCTGAGTAACTGTGAGCATCATACCCTTCCCAATTTCAGCCATACGTATCACAGAACCACAGAATCACAGAAACACAGGGGTTGGAAGGGACCTCTGGAGATCATCTAGTCCAACCCCCCTCNACCCCAGGATGCCATTGGCCTTCTTGGCCACAAAGGCACATTGCTGGCTCATGGTCATCCTGTTGTCCACCAGGACTCCCAGGTCCCTTTCCACAGAGTTGCTTTCCAGCAGGTCAGCCCCTAACCTGTACTGGTGCCTGGGGTTATTCCTCCCCAGGTGCAGAACCCTACACTTGTCTTTGTTGAACTTTATGAGGTTTCTCTCTGCCCAACTCTCCAGCCTGTCCAGGTCATGCTGAATTGCAGCACAGCCTTCTGATTTGTCAGCCACCCCTCCCAGTTTTGTGTCACCAGCAAACTTGCTGATGGTACACTTGATCCCTTTATCCAGGTCATTGATGAATATATTGAACAAGACTGGACCACGTGCTATTGGAAATTCAGCCTGCAAAGATCCATCATACTGTCCCATTCATGGCAGCTGAGATTTATCAAGAGGTTTAAGAAGTTCAGCATTAAACTGTCAACAAAACTCACACACATGCCAAATCATCCAACACAAAATATGAATGTATCCATTAAACATACCTATTTATTGCAGATACTCTCCGAGTTTCAAGAAGTATATAACCAAGAATTGCTTCAAGTTCAGAGCCCAAGATCTGAAAAGGAGATAATATGTATTTTTAAAAGTCACTAAAAGTATATGGCTTAAGCATATAAAAGAAAAAAAAAAATATTGCGCAAAATTACTATTTAGAAATTAGTTTATAAGCTAGTCCTTCTAAAGTTGTGCATCACCTGAGAAATGTTGTGGGTAATAACAATGATGGTATGATAATTTATAGGGTATTAAATTTAAGATATATAATATTGTATAGATTCTTAATCAACATCTACATACAAGTTCAAAATTAGTAGAAAACTCTGAAAGCACATCACATTTTCAAATAGCCATTTTGCTACAACTATCTGTAATGAAAGAACAAAACCAACATATTGAATATGCAAAACTGCCAGTGGCATATCAGAAAACATAAATGATTTAGGAAACCACAAGCAAACCCACATACATTTAAGAAATATTCTGCCTTTAGTTTGCAGCAAGACAGCGGCATGAATAGGGAAACCACATGAAAAATCAAGGATATCATTATGTGCATTACCTCTTTCTTGTCCGAAAATGCTGAATATGGCAGTTCTGCTACAGGTGTGAAATTCTAGATGTACATTTTTGTAAGCATATGTATGACACCTAATCACAATTAATCCCAGAGTCTCTGTAAATTTTCCTGGTGATTCTCGTATAGTGATCCTGAGCATAATGCATTTGATAAGTTTAATGTGCTTAAGAAAGCAAAAAAAGAGGAGGAGGATGCATCAGGAGAAAGAAACAGGCTCTGCAGTCCAAGGAAAGACATAAAGCAAGGAAAAAAGAGGAGGAAATAGGTTATGTGTCCAAATGCACTTGGTCCAATCTTTGTTCTGGACAATGACTTCTGAGATGACCATATCAGCTTCTCCATTGTGAGTACATGCTGTACCGAGTATTTTTGTGGCACCGTTAGCGTCTTTGAATTCTGCAGCAGGAAATACTGTTTCACACAGGGTTGCCACACAGACACAGCTCTTAAAAAAAATAATTAAAGAGTCCACATTAGAAAAAGTCTTGCCTCCCTCCTTTCCCCACAATTTTGTCTGAGCTTTTGCCTGCAGCTGCACCACTGGTACCCACCGCAGCATTCCCAGTGTAGGCAGAGTGAATCACCCCAGTGGAGTTAAGAGGAATCAGTTCTAGAACAGCCTATACCCACTACGCATCAATGGTCACCTGGCTGGGAGCACCTATGTGCTCCAGCTGAAGAGCAGGCATTTTCTTCTCCAAAGACTTGGCCCACAGAAGGACTCCTAGACTCCCTCTGTTCCCTTCTTTGAGCTGGTAATTTTCAAGCAGAGAGACAAAATGTAAATATCAGCATGGATAATTATTTCACTGCTCATTTTTTGCAAGAAAATCAGACAGAAAGATAAGGCTTGCTCTGAGAAACAGAAGCAGTAGAAATTTTTATCTAGCAACTGCATGAAAGATTCTGCCAATTCTTCTTACAAAAGCAACAGTTCGTTGATTTGTAGCTGCTGCCTACTTTCATGTGCAAGAACAACAACTACAGAAATCCCTCACTGGTCTTCTCTACATATTTTCAGGCAATCTCTATAAACATGACAACTTCTAGGATTATTTATTCTGTGCACTTTGTTGCCATCCCTGCTGTTGATGTCAACTGCAGACAAGCCAGGCTCAGAAGCTCAGATTCCATCGCAGAGGCACAAGTAACACCACTACATCTCTGCCCTTTGCATCTCCTACTCAATTCCCAAAAAGAGGTTTCCACAATAAGCCACAGAGAAATCACAAAGAGAATGCCATTAAAGTTAATGTGAAAATCAGCCAAATATCACCTCTAATAGAATTGGGAGCTATTTATTAGGCAATACCAATAAAAGTCTGCAAGATCAGAGGGTGGCCAAGGTTTACCCTTTATTTTCCACAGTAATGTCCTCTGTTTTTTCTGCATTTCCTTCTCTATCAACTAGCCTTGTAATGCTTTTTCCACATACATTCATTCCCCATGCTTTGCTTTCTCCTCTTACGTATCCCCCTCATCTCTTACTGCTTTAATGGCTGCATGTTTAATTTGCACTTGCAAGGCCTCTACAGTTGAGTAGAAGCGCTCATGTTACCACACCTTGACAGGAGTTACCACCCATCAGCTAAAGCATGTTAACCACCTAAACACATGCTGCTCCCCGGCTATAGCATCTTCAGCTAAGTGACCTTCACGACAGGTAGTAGATTTCAGGGCTGAACTGTCAGATCCAGAAAAACTTGTGTCGTAAAGGTAACCTTCGAAACACCGACTGGGTGCAAAATTCTACTAATGCAATAACGCATGAAACGATATTGCTCAAAGACACGTCTCAAGGGATTGTTGACCTGCAAATTTCTTATGACATATTTATAGAGAAACATAATGAATTATTGCATGGCTGAGATAGCTCTGTGACAGAATGTTTGCAGCCAACGATAAGAACGATCGTATGTAAGTATATGCACAGGATTTACTGTGCATAACATTAGCAGTGATTATTTTAGAAGTGACCACCCATCTGACTGTTCCAAAAAACCTCACAGAGTTGCTAAAAGATGCCAGGGAAAGTTTTTACTTGTAGCACACTCTCTATCTTTAATTACACCAGCTGTTGCTTTTACATACACATCATGCCCTTCACAGTTATCCCATATTCTGCAAACACCGAAAACCCCCCAAACCCTCCCACAGTTATTAACACCTGCTTCATTTACTGATTCTGACAAACTGAAGGACAAAGGCATGATTTAACAGATTGC
Organism: Burhinus bistriatus; assembly: GCA_013397275.1. Classification (NCBI taxonomy): domain Eukaryota; kingdom Metazoa; phylum Chordata; class Aves; order Charadriiformes; family Burhinidae; genus Burhinus; species Burhinus bistriatus. The sequence continues at coordinate 38,940 of VYXH01002128.1, forward strand.
TCTGCATAAAGAAACAATGCCGTTCACGAAAGGATTCATCAAATGCCCCTGTCAGAAAGCTTTACAAAGTACAGCTTAATGAACGTATGCAAATTGCTATAACATATAAAATGCCTGATACCACTTCAACAAGTAATGTGCTTATGAAATCTATGGAGAACGGTAAGATAGATCAATCTAATTTGTCTTTGAAATAAAGAGATTTGGTTTCCTCCAGATAATTTCAATCTCTTTTTTTTAATGCCTTGTGGCATGACAGCAACGCATTACATACAATGAACCACCGCTTTAGACCCTAGAAGATGTGATTATTCAATAGAAAAAGCATTCAGCAACAGACAAACTGGAAGCACACTGGTACACTTCAATATTTTCCTTCAATGTTTTGACATGCTGGCATTTTTAAAAAATTGTTATTTCCAAGCCTTGCTGCATTTAAACAGTCCCTATTTTTTTTGCCGTTGCTTGATGCGAGGTTGAAGCCTTAGTGTAAGTCAGGCTGATATTTACAGCATGAGGAACTGCTCAGATATGAAAGCACATTAGAAAACAACATGCATCCAGGACAACCGCTGCTGTTGCTGTTTTCGACATTATTGATCTACAGATCTGATCATTTCTTTTCATCAAGATAAGGAAAGAATGGCTTATGAGCTAAAATGATTTTTGATGAAAAATCCAACATTTTCTAGAGCTTTTTCCCCCCCCTGACAACTGAAAGTTCTTTTCACTGACTTACTTGAAAACAAAATAGAAATGCACTTTCAGTGTTTTGTCAAAGTAGATAAAACCCACAATCACCCTTTATGACTTTATGGAAAAATAAATAGAAGTTCTCTAATTTTTTACTTGGGAAAAAACACATGGAAAAGAACACGGCATAGTAAGTTCATCAGAAACTAGAAGGTGCAGAGTTTCTGGATCTTGGCTTTACTATTTAGGTTGGGCAGGTGTGAAAGAGAAAAAGGATTGTGAAATACCACGACTGCCTCTTTTTAAAGACCTTTTTTTCTCTGAAAACATCTGTTAGAGGAGCCTTGGTACAGCTAGTGATGCCTTGGGGCTGAGATGGATTATATCATTGTTTCTGCACTCTTTATTTTTTAATAGGGGTGCTACTCACCCTTTGAAAAAAAAGTCCTCAGACCATCATGTGTACTAATGTAAAACTGATTCTTGATAGTTTATAATTTTTGATCACCTTCAGCACCCCCAGTCATCCACAGACTATGGATACAGAACACAAATTGTCTGGCCTCTTCGTCTTCCCTTCAGTGACATTCCTCTGGAGTCTGTGATGGACAAGGTCCAGGGTGCAGTTTCCCAGTTCTTTTACATGGTCTTTATTAAGCCTACAACTCTCCAGCTGGAGGGCGTCCATCCCATTCTACAGAATTGAAGTTTTCCTAGGAAATCAAAGGAACTCTTGTCCTGGGACCGCAAAAGGGAAACAAACAAACGCTCTCTAAGTAACACTTTCTTGGGTGGTTCTTGGTTACATTACGCTAGGAGAAGAATCCCCCATGTAGTAGTCTAATAGATAAACAGTTTCAACTCATTTTATATCATCCATTCTATGTTTCACATTACTACAGAAGTAATTGCTGTTACCATCAAAGCTAGACACAAGTTTTGCTCAGTGCCTTAGGCAAAATGACTAAGTCGGGCAGTACTCAGATTCCCAAATCTCTGCATCACGGGACCGTGGTTTCTGCACTGAGAATTAACTAAACTGTAAAATAAGAGTCCAGGTTGAAACACTATGTCAGAAACGTGTTGTGATCTCCTCGTTTTAAAGGCATTAACTTGTAAAATCCCTTCCATTCTGTTACACTGAATATTCAGTATGTGTCAGGCACTGTGGAAAACATTTTTATTTCCCTGCAAATGAATATACGTTAGAGTGAGTGTTTATAAGATTTTTGTGGAATTGGGTTTGTATCACTGACAATTAAGGGGTGATATTTTTAACACTATCACTTTTAGATGCTAGGTAGCAATATTTAGCAAAGCAGGCTGTTTTCATTTTAACATCTTTTTTTGTATTCAAACTTGCAAGGTGGTGGGTTCTCTGGCTTCGCATTCAGTCAAAGACTGAAATCTGGGACTAAATGAACATGCCAAGCCTTTCTTTATTATACCTCATTTCTCAGAGTAACTCTTTCAGGTTTCATCATTACCATCCCTATTTTAAATTTGTTCTTTTTAACATAAACCTACAAGTACAGAAAAAGTCTCCCCTTTCAACTGTACATTGAGGCCAACAGATTCTCAGTTGATGTAGTTAATAACGGCAAATTAAGGAAGCTCCATTTTACACCTCCCCTCTTATCTCCTGAACCCACATGAAATTATACGAATTATTGTAAGGGAAGTTAAACATTCTAACTTTTCCCTGAAATAGGGAGGAAAGATTATCCTTGGGAGTCAGTCTTCTTACAGCTCCCCTAAGATACAACATCTAATAGATTTCAGGGTAAAAAAAAAAAAAGAGCCTCCTGTACAGATTTCAGTTTCAGTCTAATAAAACAGCTTCAATAAAGTATATTAACCTGCACACCATCATTGACAAAATTACAGTCATGCTGTGTGCAATGGAGTGTGCTACGTGACAATGCAATAAAACTTTTTTTAACGTGTTTCTTTGGGTTTTTTTTTTTCCCATCAGGGATATCAGTGTTTAAAGCCAGGGTGCACTGCTTTAACAAAACAGGTGGGAAGCAGAGCCAGTCCACCCAGCCCCACATCCCCGCCTGCTAGCAGATTCCTGCCACCCATCGCAGCGAGGGTGTTCACCCACCACTGTTACAGACAAAATACCTATACTGGACAGCAGCGTCATCAGTAACAGCACGGTTTTGGGACCATCCTGAACTGACAGTGAAGTAGACTAGCAAGTGAACTCCTTTCTTTGATTAGCTTCTTGGCAAGCTAGTACAAACCCATGTTCCCTGTTGAAAAAAGAAAAATGAGGAGGTTTATAAGAATGCAGACCTTTTTCCACTCAAAGAAAGGTAATTTCTAATGGCTGAAAACACCCTCTTTCCCTGACCTGTGGGAAAATGTGAGAAAGGATTCACTGCTCTAAAGTCTGTCTCAAAAGTAGCGTCCAAGGTGCAAAGACTCCCAACCTGAAATATTTCTGTGAAAGTACAAAGTATTGAGCAACTTTACTGTGGCAGGGACTTCTGAAGGGAAGGGGTCCTCACCTGCCCCGACACAGGCAGAAGAGGTACACAACACGGCCACTGCTTTTGGCTTGACAATACGGAGCCTAAGTTACCTTGCTGCATCTCTACCGAGGGTCTGAGATATTCAGAAAAGTGCTGCCATCGTTCAGTCTAGAGGTTGCAATAGAAACTCTGCAAGGAAATACACACTTTTTTTTTTCTTTTTTCTTTTTTCTTTTTTCTTTTTTTTTTTCCTTTTAGAAGAAAGGCAGAAGCATTAAGCTGCATTATTTCATCCCAGTGAAAGACTGGGTTGGCAGCTGAATGCAACAGAGGCAATAAATCTCTAACCTTTCCCTCTTTAGCTGCAGTGACAACTGCTGGGAAAACCCTGTTCAGATAATCAGGAATGTAAAAAGGGATTCCAGTAAGTTGAATATAGATCATATTTTTCAAGAGTAAGACCTATTGAGGACATCATGGGTAAGTTCAGCATGCCCGTGACATTTGGTTGTCCTGGAAGGTCCTTAAATAACATCTAGCACCACAATATTTGAAGATTATGATACCTCATACCTGCATAAAAGGAGGAACCATTCAGAACTAACCACTAGTGAAGTCCAGCCTCAGAAATCACAGGTGGGTCAAAAAATCCATAGAAGAAACAAAAGGACCATCATGTCCTCCTTGCAGCAGACACCTATTGTAACGGGAACTAGCTGCAATTCACAGTGTTTGCTCACATTATTTTTAGCATCGTACAAAAGAAAGGCCAACATTCCCTCTTGTCTCAGGAGAAAATATGGAAGTTGGAGCTGTAAAGAGGAGCAGGATCAAACAACTTGAGAGGAGCCTAGGCAGCCTTTCTAAGCAGTCAGTCATGCCTCCCGCTAAAAGTGGAGGACGGGCACCAAGATAATCATTCTCTGAAATGTCAGAAATAATGAGGAATGGCTTATCAAGATAAGGATTATTAGCAGACAGGCTAGTGGCAGAATTAGTTCACCACAGTGACGATAAAACAGTATTAGGAAGGCAGAGCAATTTTAAGGAAAGGTAGCTAAAAATACCTGCCCAACGCACACTCCTCCAAGTCCTTCTCATCTCCAGTATGGTGACGCTTCAAAGTTAAATGTCCCAACACACAACCCTGTACTCTGTCTGCTAGTGTCAAGAGGAAGCCTTGTGTGCTGTGGCAGGCCTGTAGTCTCCGAGGGTTGCGTGTCTGTATGAGTAGCTGCATTTTGTTCCAGTTACTGTGAATTAGGAGCAGAACCCAGTTGCCTGGCAAGATTTCAGCATGGGCTTCAGCTGGGAAAAGTTTGGGAACAGTGCTTGGGCTGTAGTATTGAAGGAATACGCTACTCAGAAGGACAAACTGGGCCTTGTCTAGTCTCCTGTTCTTGCTTTGTCCACAAGGACCACAGAGGATCTACAGAGACACATGCACACCACACAATCCCTTCCTAAGACCAACAAGAGACCAAGACTGATGTCCCAAATGTTTTTTGGGAAGGCAGCTGACATCTCCCACTCCAAGGATCTGGCAACAGCAAGAAATTTCTTACACTGACCTCTCAGAGTGGCACCTTCTGGCATCTGTTGGCAAACATCCGAATCCACCAACCGCTGGATTAAACATAAAACATGTGATAGTGCAAACACATGAGCAGCAGCCAGTCTACCTTCTAGCCCCTTTGGTAACACTATGACTTCATATTGCATGTTCAGGTGTTTTTTTTTTTTAACCTCTATAAATGCTTCAATGCATTCTCACAAAACCTTCCCTAAATTTATCAAATTCTGTCTTCAAGTCCTTTTGGTTTTCTATTCAACTAGTGCATTTGGAGTTTATTCCAGAACTTCACCTCTTGGGATGTTTGAAAAATTTCTTTTAATTTTCAGTCTAAATTCATTCAGGACTAATTAATAAACAAATTATCTTGTGCTGATATTATCCTTCAATTTCAACAGCTCTCCTCCCTCCCTGGTGTTTGCCCTCCAAAGGTATGTAGAACAAAGTGTTTTCCTGGATATTATATACAAATCATAGGGAATAGAGGCTTAGCATATTTTGTCAAAAGTCTGACAGAAGGTAACCATCCACTGGGAAAATATATTTAACTTATTTTTTTTACTAATGAACAAAAGGCAGATGCTGATTTCTTTTCGTAGTTACTCCAGTATAAACCAGGAATGACTATACCTGCACGGAGAGCAAACTATAACCTATGGCTAGCCAAGTGGCAAGAACTGCATCTGAGCAGGCATCTGCCTAGGGCTGCAGTTAAGATTCGGAGCACTAAGGTGTCAGTGGAAAAAAAATACCTAATAGAGGAGGGGAGAGCAGTAGGCATCTGTCATATAAGACCCATCTTTTTAGAGGCCTTGGAAAGTGAAAGACATTGACCATGGACTTCCTCCAGTCCAAAGAGACTTGAAAACCAACATATCTGGCATCTAGACCTCCTACTCTCTAGGTAAATGCCGCACCTCCTTCAGTTCAGATTGGACATTAGGAAAAGCTTCTTGACTGAGAAGGTGGTCAGTCACTGGAACAGGCTCCCCAGGGACGTGGTCACGGCACCAAGCCTGTCAGAGTTCAAGCAGCATCTGCACGACAGTCTAAGTCATATGGTTTAGTTTTAGGTAGTCCTGCAAAGAGCAGGGAGTTGGACTCAATGATCCTTATGGGTCCCTCCAAACTTGAGATATTCTATAATTCTACGTCTAGGCAAAAGGCAATTTTATTCACCCTTCCATTTTCGCTGTAACCGTCAAGCTTTTGTGTTGAATTCTAATGCAATTCAAATGTGTTAGGAATGGTCTCAGGACACATAATGCATCTAGCGAGTGCTAAAGCACCCTGCTGCTGACTCCAAGCTCTGGTGGCATTGCCATGGACAGCACCAAAACTTCTCACTCCTTGAACCATGATGTCTGAACATCCACAGACCCTGTCTTCAAATACCCAAGCAAGTCTGAGGTCTAGGACAGAGGGATTGACCGACGCAAATCAGCTGGCCTTCCAGCACAGTTGTTCTATACTGATCTCCAAGACTTCAGCACCTAGGGGGTATTTGTCTCACTAACTGCAGATGTCAGTATCGGAGCTCATCACCTTGGGCTACTCTTAATTGAGAGAGAGAAATAGGTGCCTCTAGGGGTCAATTCCTTTTGTCCTAATGTGGATATCTAAAAGAGCTTAGATGAATTGCACCCAACTATAGGGTCCAATGATCATAAAAAGAAACTAGGAAGAGTAGCTTTGATGTTAGCACTTATACTGTAGATAACTCCAGGTAGTTGAGACAAATCTTACTGCTGAAGTCTGCCTCAGGAGAGCTGGCATTCAGATGGATCTGAAGTCACAAACAGGGGTTCAAAGGATGGGTTTTCAATGACACCGTGATCTAAGCCTTAAGTCTTTTTTTCAGTCCAGCCTTTTCTTGTTGAATTTTAAATAGCAGAATTTGAGATTTGGCTCAACGATAGCAGTAATAAAAGTCATCATTAATCTAGGAAGACTGATTTATGAGGAAATATTAAAATAACTAAATATGTATAGCTTGACTAAAGCCACTATTGAAAGAGAAATATGATAATTATCTACAAGCTCTGGAAGGATGCACACACTAAGGATTTTTTTTTTTTAATAGGGATTTTCAGGAAACTATAGCTAAAAGTAATGTGATTATACTGAGCAAAGTAAAATTTAGGCTGACAGGGAAAAAATTCCTAATAATGAAGTGTATTCTATTGTAGAATAATCTTCCAAAGGAAATTGGCTGAAGTCCAATTACATCTAAAGCCAACTGGACGAAGATCCACAGAGAACAATCCTGCATTAGCTGCAAGATGGACTAGATGACTCAACAGCACTTTTTCATTTTTAAATTCCTATCATTCCACTGTATAAAATAATCCAATAAGCCAAAGGGAAGAGGGAAATAGGCTTAGCAACAACTGCGCAGCCGTCTCTTCTCCAAAGTCTGCATGCTGCAATCAGCGTGTCTTGCACTGATTGCACCGAGGGAAGAAACATCTGTATGTGGTCAGAATACTGTGTTAATTTGGTGCTATGAAGTTGTACGCCTGATGTCCCCTTCTCCCCCTTGCTCCACTCCTTAATAAAATAACATTACCAGAAGAATCGACCCTGTGTTGTAAATGTATCAATCATGATTTTTGCTGCACCAGCTACTCATAATTGGTTTAAGCTTTCTTGATCTCAGATGTCAAGTGGTGCTAAACAAAACACAAAAAATAAATAACCTGTAGGCACATATTTCCACTGAAATAATCTTGCCACATGTTGATCTACAAGGAGTAGGGTAACAATGTTTTCCTAAAGTTATGATACTCATTTTTAAAGCTGTGCAATAGTTTACTCTTAAATTTTGGAGAGGCTTTGACATTTTATAGCTAAAAAATCTTGCTGAGAGTCTGTGTTACTATACTCTGTTTTCTGTTACACTTAAGCTGCAAATAACAGAAGTCTTCTTAAAGAATGACTATTCAATTTAATGGTGGATTTGGTTTTCCTCTCCAGGGAATATTAGACGGTCTTAACTATATATAGATATATAAATACATATATATATATATATAAAATCATGTCTGAAGAAAATGCTGTCAAGTGTAACACTAGCTTTCTACAACCCGCCGCAACTCCACTTTTCCCACAGCAGTCGCAGTCTGTAATGCAGACCAAACCTCTTCTACCCATTTATGGAGAGGCGTGAGAGTTCAGAGAACATATTGAGGATGTACAGCAGGGGACAGCTTTTCTAAAAAAGGTTTTAAAATAACATCATCATCTGAAGAACACATCTGTATGCCATAGGGTTTTTTGGTTGTTTTTTTTTGTTGTTGTTGTTGTGGGTGGTTTTTTGCCTCAAGTGCTCAATTAAGCATACAACAGCAGAGACAGGATTTCTGTTTTTCAAAAGAAGGAATATTAATGAAAATCTATGTCTGCATAACAAAACAGTGATCAACAGCTCATAGCTCACACCACCGACTCTGAATTATTCACGTAATTTCTCCTTGATTTCTTCCCCTTCTCCACCGAACTTTCCAAATCAGAACCCAAATTACTGTTTTCCTACCTTCTTTCCTTTGTCAAAGGTGTTAAGAGAAAGCAAATATTAGAGTCTTAACATGTGCAATCCTGACTGCTTATACATTTGAGATTTTTCCTTCTCTCTTGTCTTCAGATAATAGGAGACATAAAACATGAATTACCCTTTAACTGTTAGAGCTGCTAATTCCCACTCCTGGTGATAAAGTTGAGGCAATAAAGTGGCAGCTGTGTCCCTGCGGTTTACCTGCACCTGAAACTGAGGTTGCCTCAGTAAAAGCAACCCACCACTTTTACTCAGTCTGAACGTATGCCGAGAGAAAACTGGCTGCCACATTATAGTTCAAAAGGGTTGGAACACACACTGCTGTGGGACAGTGTTCAAAGAGTGGCCTGAGATGCCGTAAAAGATGGAAGGTCATCAGCAGGAAGGCACTGGGGGCCAAGAGGCAGGTCTATGGACCGCAGGGGTGCAGGTACACGACAGGGGCAGTGAGCAGGGGTAGGAAAAGGAGCTGGTGCAGAAGGGGCCCATATGAAGCAGCATTTTATCACCCCCAAAATGACCATGAGGCAGAAGACATTGTCTACCAGACAGCCCTAAAGATGTGAGAAGCTCCTTTTATCCCACAGTTTTCTGGGCAACCTGGGCAGCGCTCTGTACACAAACCCAGCAACAAAGTCTCTGTTGCTGCCCTTGGGCTTCTTTTCTGCTTGATGTCTAAGCAAAGAAAAACAAATCCCAAAACCAGGGTAAGATGAGACAAAGGAATGGAAAAGCTGATTAAAGCCTTTTCCAAGTCCCACACAGAGAGGCAGATCAAGGAAGAAGTGGAAGGAGTATTTTTTAATTATTTTTAGGAAATTATCACTAGGAAATTGGTTGTATAATACTTAACTCAAACAGCTATTTCTAATGATGATATTTTAACCAAAAGCTAACCTTGCTATAATTTTTCACCAATTTACAATGTTGAAATAATTATGAAAAAAAACTGAGAGGAAATATTATATTTCTGTTTTAACTAAATGGGTGAGAATCAATCATTGAAAACTAATCACATGTAAGGACTACATAAAGCTCACCTTGAAGGGTAGCTTTTTTCAGCAGTTAGCAGGCAGTGCTGGTGAGGCCACAGCTTGAGTACTGTGTTCAGTTTGGGGCNGATGATCTTAAAGGTCTTCTCCAACCTAAACGATGCTATGATTCTATGACTGTCAACATAGCAAAGATGCTATGACACGAAAATACCTTCACAGTTTTACAGCAGACTAAATACTTGATTTCTTTGTCCAGTTTTGCTTTGGTCTGTCAGAAGACGTGGCCAGGCAGCAGCCGTGAAGGACACACGACTTCCTACTGCAGGTTTCTGCACTTATATGGAAACATCTGGAAAGAGGGTGATTTAACGATGGAGTATGTTCAGACATAGGGAGTTTCTCGAGGTTGGGTAGGAAAGGGAGAGATGGCCATTCCTGCAGAGATGAGTGGGGAGCAAACTCACAGCAAGGCTCCAGAGGTGACAGAAAGAAAGGGACTTTGCTCATGGAGATCTTCCAGTGAGGATTTCACAGCATCTGTGGTTAAACTTGAGAGCTGCAGGCTGGAAAGAAAGACCACAGGAAAAGACTGTCCCAAGGAGACCACCTGAAGGGGAGGCAGACCTGTTTTCAGTCCCCCTATTTCAGGCTGTCTTTCATAGCAGGTCACAGTTTTCTCTATTAAGAGTAATTTGGCTCTAGTTTAGTACCATGCACTGTAACACTCAGCATTAGGAACTAGAAGTTTTAGGGGGGTCATTGATTCAGTGTGCTCACTTTTAGGAAACCAAAACTGCCTGATATGAAGTCCTGCCACAAGCTCAGGCTATTACTGAAAAGATAATGGAAAACTGAAAGAAACTGCAAAAAAAAAAATACATTTTTATTCAACTGAAATGAATAACTTGAAAGTTAGGAAAAGCATTTTGAGGCTTGGGATTTTATACATTAGCATTTATTAGTCCTACTGCAGCAGGGACTCCAGGAGACCAGATGGTGAAATAGGAAGGAAGAAGCAGGACAGTGATAAGAAGCATGGAGCAGTTGTCCTTGTTTTAGAGTAAGCAAAAGGAAACCGTCCCAGCTGGAGAAAGCAGAGAAGGATAGGAATTAAAGGTGCACTTTCCAACATCAAATTATTTCCCAACCCCTGCACACACACACACAGTGAGAGAAGTCATGGGAAATTAAAATGCCTGAAGACTGGGGGGAAAAAAGCTTTCCTTATTCTTAAAATCTTCTAATTTGGGGGTCTGAGTCTTGACTTTTAAGCTTAGATTGCTACCAGTGGCACCTCTCATTTTGCTCTGAGACGCATATTTTAAGTTACTGTCCTGAGGACTCTTGCAAGGTTTTATTTGGATGGTTTTGAGTTTTGGGGATGAGGGAGGCTAAAGGCAGTAGAAGGAGATGATCATCTTTAGAAAGTATTCATACATTTAGAAAGTATTCATACATTTCTGCAGTGTGTCTCAAGAGTTTTTAGGAACTAAGGCTGTCTACTGGGTGACACACTCAGATCCTTGCAAAGCCAAAATGCTCCTGGGCTCCCCCTCCACTGCATAACGTTACACTGAGCAAATATAACAATTACAGGGCTTTTTAAAACTCGAAACACTTACAAAAAGATATCAAAATTTGCTTGGCATTCTGAATTAGAAGAAAAGGAGACTAATTAATCACAAATGAAATTCTTAAATGCACTATAACTACACACAAAAATCCAGCAAGTTTACATGCATTAATTGTTGCCACAATGTTGAAGTGTCTGAGTGCAATTGCATTACCCAATTAAGCCCCAAATTGTCAAATTTATTCATGCAGTGCAGGCATATCATATTTTAAAATGATCCCAATCAGTTAGATAATACTCCCTTTCTGCACATGAAACCATTCAACACTTGAAAGGAAAAAATCTTTCCAGTTTTCCTTCAGATCCCAGGTGGGTTGGATATTTCATCTTAAGCCTCCCTAAAACAGATACGACTAAATATTGAAAGCATTGAACAGATTTTGTAATTCAGAAAATGGGAGCGTGGAGGCACAGATCTCACAACTTCATCAAGAGCGCAGGCCTAGGTTCTTTAACCACCATGTCCGCTGCAATCTTAAAATATTATATTATATTATGGTCCTCCTGCATTAGATTCTTCTTTGGGTCCAGGTAAAGGGAAACCAGTTGTCCACAAACTGTGAAATTTAAAATACTAATCAAGACTAATCATAAATATGGAAGACTAGAGTCCCATCTTTCACTTAGCAAAGAAAGGCACAGTACGGCACACCAGCTTTTGAAGGATTTACATCCCATTTCAGACGTGAAAAAACAGCATTTTCACATGACTGAAAGAGATTTTCTAGCCACTAATAACACCAGCTTAAATTTTAATGGAGCTGTTCTGAATAAAAATAATTAACATATGGTTGACTTCCCATATATTAGAGAAAACAGTAATAGTGGCTAAATCAGTATCTTCTGTAGCATGGCATAATTTCAGCTGTCTCCGTCATGACGAGTTGTGAGGCTGACTCATCACACAGACATGCATCACATAATGAGAACGAACACAAATCGTTTGCAACGTCAAGCATTAGATTTTACCTAACACAGAGGACATAGGACCATATTACGAGGGACTACCTAGAAAGCAGCAGCCAGCCAGCCATTACCTCTTTGAGTCACAGAAAAACCCTGACAGTTGGTTAATTGATAATAGTGTATCACGAGGCAATCTCTACGCTGTCGGCCTGATTGCTAGGCTTCAAGTGAGGGCACGTAATCTTGACTTTTCACAGTTCCTGAGTTCAAGGTGACATTCTGAACTCATGGTTTACAAGCCTCAGATCCCTGCAGAGTTAAATTCTTATGACAAATTTGTATCTGCTACAAAAGGGGCTCAAAGCAATCTCAAGCTCTGGCAATGCCATAGAGAACTTTTTTGGGATGCTGCGTCCTACCAATTATGGCCTCCAACACAGAACTAGTAGATGTCAAAGAGAAATCAGGACACTGAATCTACCTAAGAAGCTCTTGTCAGGACCTGCTAGATGATCATAGAATCATAGAATGGTTTGGGTTGGAAGGAACCTTAAAGATCATCTAGTTCCAACCCCCCTGCCATGGGCAGGGACACCTTTCACTAGACCAGGTTGCTCAAAGCCCCATCCAACCTGGCCTTGAACAGCTCCAGGGATGGGGCATCCACAACTTCCCTGGGCAACCTGTTCCAGTGTCTCCACCCTCATAGTGGAGAATTTCTTCCTAATATCTAATCTAAATCTACCATCTTTCAGTTTAAAACCATTACCCCTTGTCCTATCACTACACTCCCTGCTAAAGAGTCCCTCCCCATCTTTCCTGTAGACCCCCTTTAGACACTAGAAGGCTGCTATAAGGTCTCCTTATAGCGTTTAGAGATGCTATATGATCTCCTCATGATGTTTAGAGAAGTTAGCTGAAATAAACAAAACAGGGAAATGATTAATGGCATCGAGTCTGGTAGGTGGGTTCTTATCCTGGCAGACACTCGGCAGACTGTGGGTTCGACTTAGTCACAAAAGGAGGATGTGGAGAAGCCAGATCAGATAACAAAAAAAGGTCTGCAAAACACATGCCTCTGCTTGGGGCATATTTATTAACACAGCCATTCAAGCAGCCTTATTCTTAGAACAAGAACTAAAATAAACAGAACAACCCCAGCTGTCAAGAGTACCACCAATTAATCACAAGGTTTCCTATATTTCAAGAAAAACAGAGAGGCATCTAAACTACCATCCACTCCCTGTCTAGGTTCTCCCCTATATTCAGTGGAGCAAAACAAGTAGCTTATGGCAACTGGACTGAGGCCACCGGTTAAGGACCTAGGAGTGGATGGAGTAAATCCAAGCTGTTGCTGTATCACATTTCCATACAGCGTGGGGAGAGATAGGTAATGCCAAAATGCAATGCAAAACATACTTCAGCTGAACCACTCTCTGAAGCTGCTCTCTCGGCTGCATGGGGAGAACAGGCACCTAACTAACATCTGTAGGATCAGATCTGGATTCATCCCACCTCCATCTTGGCACAGCAGACTGTCTATACAAATTCAGCATGCCAAAGGATTAATCTACCCATCATTTGACTCAGATGTCCATAAAACGATTGCCAGGGTTCAGAAAATATGAGTGGCATGGTAGACAAACTCCTGTTTCCATCAATCAGCTTTTCATTAACATCATTCATCCTGTCCTCTTTATTCTGAAAAAAAATCTGCATTCTCTCTTTACCATGCAAATACCTCTTACATAATAAATACCGCAACACAATAAATCCTTCAGTGTCCCTTTTTACTTGTCGGGAAACTGTCTCTGCACTGCCTTATGCTGAAAAGACTTTTCAGACCTCAGCACACGGTTTAACTGTAGTATTCCCTTCCTGGGCGAGAGCATCCAAAGATTGTCTTTTTCATTTTCTCCCTGGTAAGGAAAGGTATTAACATCCAAGATCTCCAGTTCTACCCGTTGGGCTGTGAATCTTCGCACGGATGAAAGCTCCTCTTAGGATTGCCTTAGTTAGGAGAAGCCTAACTTAGACCTTTCTCCAAAATGAATGAGGTGTGAATGGTGGGTTGTTTGGGGTGGGATTTTTTGGTTTTTTGCTCTCCTGTTTGGTTCCCAAAAGAATTTTCAGTTATCATTTACAGAATGAGAAAAAAAGATTAAAAATAGCTTTTAGCCATAGAAACAGTGTATAAAAAGAAAATAACCTTGAACTGCTTTCTTCTAGAAGTTCTGCCACAACCAGGAAATGTGCTCCTCCCTTATCCTCCTAGAAAATGGGTGAAGTTCAGAAATAAAATCCGAACTTGGACCCGTCTCTAATTTTTATTCTTCCATTCTCGTCTGTAGACTGAAGAAAACACTAAAAATCTCTGTGTGCACGTGAAGGCAACCTTCTCTAAGCAAAAGGACATTATCTGAGCGTAACAAAGAAAAGGCAACAGGAGGATCTGCTCCTGTAGTAATTACTGTCTGCCATAACAGTGTAATTTTGAGTTGTCAAAGCTTGGGACCTGACATAACCCCCTCCATGTTTTCTTCAAGGCTTTCCTGTGTCCAACTACTTCTCTTCTGAATTGCCTTCATAAATTCCAGTTCCTCCACAGCCTTGTTACTGACTTTCAGGAAAAATACTCCATGCCAGAGAGTGAGTTTTTCATATGCAGCTCCAAGACATTTCCTTATCCTGCGTTATTACCTCCTCTACTGCAAGAACACTGTTTCTCCTGGGAAGAATTTTATTTCCTTACTTATCAACACCTTCCTCTGCACGTCAGCGTGTTTCCTCTCACCCTCCTTCAGTCACATTGTGCAAAAATCCTAGAAAAGGTGAAGCGTTGTATGTGTTAATGAAAGACTGATTAGGAATTGACTGCTAATGGCATAGATGCTGCGTCCCATATTGCCGTGGGATTTTCTACCAACTATCAAGCCAGAACACGTGTGCACAGGTAGCAAATATACCATGGAGAGGCCCTTGTGCACCTCGCTATTAGCCTGAAACAGATTTTCCAGCATCTGAGCAGTGACCCGTTAATAGCTTACATAATGAAAAACAGCACTGAAATGAGTCAGTGGCAATTGGCAAATTCAGATCATTAACCATGAGAAAGCACTTCAAGTGGATCAAGGGAGAAACACATGCCCCAGAGAACATTAAATAGAGAAGTCTTATTAGTGACGAGTAAACAAGTGGAACATTCCTCTGGAAATGTCGGGATGGACCCCTTCCTTTCCCACAGAAAATTCCTTTCTGAAAGACTAGGTCCCACCTTTTACAAAGGAATACGTGCTGGACTTTTGACATCCCTTCCCAGGTATCTACTTGCTGGAAGGGAACTCCGTAAGAAGTAAGTAGGAAGAAAAAGCACGTGGCTCCTACGACTGCAGACTCACCACTGTGCAACCACAGCAGGAGCAAGCAGAGATTAAGAGCAATCCATATACAGATCCTTACTGTACATGATGTGATAAGGAAAGACCGGGGCCCCCTGGGAGGCACTCCAACAGGTCTGCAAGCCAACTGGGCTTCACTAAGTGGTGGCCATGGTGCTTTTCTGCAGGAAGTTGGACCAAAAGTAAAACAGACAAATGAGTTTTTCACTCAAGAAAAATAACCCTGAAGCTACTGAAAAAATCATTCCAGCTCATAGTGCCACCAGAAGGAAACTGAGAAACAAAATTCAGAAAAGTCTACACCAGCGTTGCAACTGTTCCTCTTGAGAAGTTTCTCCATTAGTGGTGACAACTCACAGCCAATACATGCACGTGGGGTCTTGTACCGGGTTGAAATATTCAGAGAGGTACACCACAGTTTCAGAAAGCCCAATCTAAACATTTTCACCATCTTAACAAGATTTTTAAAAAGGGTAAAGAAACGCAAGGCAAAAATGCAGGTTTCTACTGACCTAAAGCAGTATTTATTATGCTCTACATGAAAATGCAAATCAATGTAGATTGCATGTTAACTCAAATGGGTTTTGGTTTTTTTAAAGCGTGGCTTAACAAGTTTTTTGAAAAGTTAATTGCTTGCATTGCGGTATAAAGGATCAGAGCGCATGAACAGCATACTTTGTTCTACATGAAACAGCTTAAATCTTAGGCTTTCCAGAGACACAGTCACCAGGATATACTGAAGCTGCTTGAAGAACTCACGTTTCAGACTTTCAGCAATCCTCCACTTCTGTTCTGGACTCTCAGCCCTAGGCTTCATCCTAGAGATATGACGTATACTTAGCAGTTCCCCATATTTCATTTTTATGAAATTGGAATGACTCCTTTGATGTAAAATATGTAATTTCTTCTCATAAAAGGCCAACCCAAGGGCCATTTGACAGGACAGGATGTTGCACTAATGTTTGAGATGCCTATCTCTGCAAGCAAGTCTGACGCTACACACAATGCTCACTTGGCTTCATTTCCTTATCTATTTTATGTGCATGAACAGCTGGAGATGGACGTATAGAGGCTTTAACCTTCTGCGGCACATCTAAAAAAATACACAACCAAAATCTATGCAGCTGTGAATGCCATAATGCCATCTGTATACAAGTTAATTGCTTTTGGTTTGAATAGTTTCCATTTTTATCCTGCCATCTACATTTGCACCTATTCAGTGGTTCATTTTGGACGCAGCAGGGGAACACGAGCCACATTCCAACCCAGCTCTTCCATCTTCCAGGCCTGCTTCGCTGCAAGCCTTCCCTCAAAATCATACCCTCCCTTCAACATTTGTTTTCTTTTTTGTCTCAGAAACCAACCGAGCAAACCTAAGGACTGCTACTTTCACCAACACTTCTGTGGAGTGAATTACCGGGCTGAGTGGATGACAGGAGCAAAGCACGGGTTTATTTTCCAGTTTCCTAACCCCACTAACTTTCCGGTGACAAACTCGAGCTGTCCAGAAGCCGCAAATTCAGCCCCGAGCAGAAGGAATAGCAATGTCAGACTACAAAGCACCTTCAACTGATTGCTTTGAAAAACAACCAGCTGTTCCTTTTGTTCATTAAATCTGTAGATACACATACGTATGTATGTATAGTAAATTAACAATGCAAATCATACTCCAAAAAAATCTCCAACATCTACTTAAAATCTTGCTACTAATTACAGATGTGATTCAGACCAGTGATGTATTTCTAATTAGCAAAAATAATCAGTCCTGTTTTCCTTGGAGGAAACAAGCGTGGCCTAACTAGCGAAAATAAAACTGAAGTTAACACTAAACACTTCTGCTTTGTACCCTCTAAGGAGTTTTTGCTAGCTCTGGCAGATCTTTATTAATGACCTTATGAAAGCATCAATATTATCTAAGTAAATCCACTATTTTCTTCATATATCATCATCTGTAGATCTCACCTCAGAATGCAGTTTCTGTCAGAGATTGCATGCAAAGACGGAAGTTGTTTTATAGGCAGGCTTAAGCTTGCAATATTTACCAAAACCAAAGTAAGTACGTGGAAATGCTACCAAAGAAACACACACAGCAACTTTTCTATATTTACAGAAAGCGTCATTGTAAAAAACAGCGCCATGTCATCCAAATCTGTCCCTTTATAAATACACAGAATAAGTCTTTTAAACATTGCTTGCTAGCTGTAGGAACAATAACAGCAAAAAACCCTGCAGTGAGTCACTGTGGTCTTCTAGGAATAATTAAACTAAAATACTATCTATGGTGACCTTTCCCGTCTACTTTACAGTTACTGGTCAAAAGTACAGTGTCACCCTGCAGACACACATAATCAACTTTATTTTTGATTCTAATTGAGAAATGCAGCTGTTAATGTCAAGAAACATTAGAAAGAAGCTGCTCCTCTGAACTTGCTCTGTCTAGCTACCTGGCGTTAGGTTTTGTGATAAAAAACCGCTCTGCGTGCACCCAAAGGAGCACAGGGGATCAATGTAGGGGGACCCAAATCATCTTCTGCCCTGCTCCCCCCAAGCCCACCGCTGGAGCAATCCCATGTGCAGCACACAGGGAGCCTGGAGGCACCATGGCAGCCGGAGGAGCCCAAATAACCCCTAGGAGATGTGAGCCCTGACCAGGACCCCCCAGAGTAGCCTCAGCCTTGGGGACTGGGGGGGACACCCATCACCAGGAGTCCATAGGAGAGGCTCTTTGGGTCACTCCATAGCCTGACAGGGGCACAGCTGGGGCGGGGGGTGGGACATGGGGCACACTGTGGGGTGCAGGGGAAGGGCATTTCAGGATTGCCTAAAACCTAAGGGTGGAACCAAAGGCGAGGTGAGGGAGTGGTCGAGGTGATCTGGGGAGGAACAACCAGGGGAAAACAGAGGGATAAGTGGATAAAAGAGGTTGATGGCATATGAACCAGACAGCTGGTCACTGCGCTTGTCTGGCCATGCCCTGCCCTGATCAGCACAGTCTGTCCTGTCTCCTCGTTAAACACCATTTCTAACTCTTCCCCAAGGCGAGGGGCTGTCTCCAGGGACTGCAGGGGCTGGGGGCTCTGAGTGCAACAGCTGGAGCGGGACCAGGGATTGCAGAGCACCCTGTGCCCGGGGTACCGGCACCTGGAGCAAACGAAGGTGTGTGCATCACTGTTTGAGTGCTAGCAGACACCTAGTTGGACCAGCCAGCGAGCCAGTGAACTGGCCTGGGAGCCAGCTGTGTCCTTGAGGGTGAGGCCACCGGAGAAGGTGTCTATCACAGGGACCAGGGGAGACCCAGCCAGCTGCCAGAGAGACTGGGGACCTGGGGGTGGATCGGGAGACCTATGTGTCTCTGGGGGTGTGGCACCATTGTGGTCATTGCTGCTGTTCATGTTTGCATGAGTACTGAGTATGTCCATTGATCCGTGTGGCTGGCCATGTATATAATGTATACATACGTTGCACGTGTGCGCGTCTGTGTGTGTGCCTACTAGCACACTACTGTAGGAATACAGCCCATCTTCACTGCTGGTTGGACCTGGGGATATGGAGCTGCGGGAGTCTCATCTCGACTGGGCTGCTGGATTTAGCCTCCCCGTAATATCTGGAAGTTCTCAAGAGAGGTGTTATCCATCATGTACAAACGAACATGTATTTGGAAATCAAGTGGTGTACAGAACTGGCAATCCATAGCCAACTGCTGTGGTTGTGATCCTCCCACAGTCGCTGCAGCATACACAGAAAGCCCAGACGGAAAGATTGTCACGGCAGTCTCCGAAGGATCTTTTGTTTAGAAACAGCCAAACGATTATTTATTTTTTTGGGGGGGTCAAAAAAGGATGCTAACTGCCTAGCATCTGCTCTTGCAGTCTTGTGTCATTGACCTTGTCTACACACAACAGCCCATTCTTCTAATCAGCACCAAAAAGGAAAGTAAAGGAAAAGTTTCAGGTCATGCCACTTGCACCACAGAACCAATTTGTACCGAACTTATTTTTCTCAATTAGAATTATGCTTCAGGATATACAGATACATAAGGAAATAGGCTCTCCTATGTAGGAACACTGGACTATTTTAACGTAATTTATGTCCTACTCCACCTCTCCTGCCTCTTGTCTGCAGTAATGGAACTTTAAGAGTCACAGGTCATCAGGGTCTAATATTTAGGGACAACTCAGAGAGACATGATCTGATCTGCCTCACAACAGCCTTACGCTTCACCTACTTCAACAGAGCTACCTCTAATTTGTACGAAAACAAGATCAGCATCAGGTCCCTGGTTTCCAGCAGCAAAATGTCCCACAGCACCAAGACAATGTTAGAAATGTCAGATACCGCACACACTTGAGGCTATCAAAGTCCTTCCACTAAGTAAACAATAAATGACGAGAGAGGATTACAGCTGTTAGCTTCATGCTTGGCATTTCCACTGTATGGAAGAAACATCTTTTTTTGGAATGTGGACAGTACCCATCTCCCCAGAAGAGGAGGGGAGATATTCCCACACCATGGAAAACAACAGCACCAGCTGAATAAGGAGAGCCTTACAAAGACATCATGAATTAGCAGAAAACTAGTTTGGAAAGATAAGATATTAAACAATTTCTGTGGGGAATAAGAACACTGGAGATTATTTACTTTGCTTTAATTACTTTGGCACACTGCTAGATTAGTTTTTGTACGCTACTAGATTTTCATACCATCATTTTACAAATGCAAAGAAGCGAGTTCATGTTCTGAATATTTAAAGTTCACCATATCTGTATTATCTTGTCCTGTGCTGGAGTTTCTGCCACTCAATTCACAAATAAATAAGAGGGTTACAGCTTCACTTTTAAAATTGTTATTATTACAGTGATGCAAGCAGCAACCTTAATTTCTAGGTATGTCTTTCTAGTTTGCCTTGCATCTATCTACACGTGTTTTGACAAGAAAACACTGTTAACATATACAATATCAAAACAAGTATAATCATCAACTTTCACTGATGCTTTCGATCTAGATCCCATTAGGTCATCCTCCACTCTTCTGGAACACTTTACTTTGATGGGAAATTGATAATAAGCCAATTTCCAAAGCGTTATAACTTATAAAAACACAGTGTAACATTTGAAAGGAGTTTCCCTGGAGGCTTTATGAAGTGTTTAATAGGCTCTATAGTTATGGACCATATTACTGCCCCACACTAATACAATAGCAGTTTTAGACTCTCCATTAAATAAAGCACAAAGAAATCTGTGATTAAAAAAAATAAAAAACCCTTGTCCCACTGTTTTAATACTAATATGAGATATTAATACTAATATTTTTTACCTGTGCAAAAGATTGAATTGGCTGAAATAAAGATCCTGTCTTGTCCTTGACTTTCCTGTTACAAACCATTTTAAGAATGCCATTTACAAGAAATCCAACATTTTCCTGCTGTAAAAAGAGTTGTCTGTACCTAAAACAAGTGCAAACAATACCATTTCAATACATCTAAACAAGGAACAGTCTATTCAAGAAACAAAGCTCTGTTAACAACAGGATTTTGATCTGAAATTTCCTCAAAACTGATTTGCCACATTTTATTTCACATGAGGAGGCTTGGCCACGAGTCCTTTTAAAGAGCTTTGGACTTCCCTGCAGCACCGACAGAGCAGGGATTTTGCTTTTTATTCTGCGCATGTGCAGCATCTAAGTAAGGCCCGCTATTACAGCTCCTTCACAAACATGAAAATCCCCAAAATAATGAGTACTATGATAATAGTAAAATAAATACTGACCAAACAGTAAATACCCATGCACTCATAAACAATTTAAATTGTAGCGTACCCCACAGATGCTTGAAGGATTACTCCACGCAACAGGACAACAGAGTTAATTTAAAGCCAACTGGGAGAAATTAAAAGGCTCAGGTTAATTATTGCGTTACAGCTGAGCTGGAGGCATGAAAAACAGAGCAACTGAGAAGCGTTCAGAGATAAGCAACCGCCGTTTCAGCTTGTCTCCTCCTTACTCCTCGTCTGCTCTCAGGCAGGGCACCACGACAGGGCTCTTCAGAGAGCAAAGAGGCCACTTCAGAAGTCCCTCTCCGATAGCTCAACTCTTTGCTCCGCTCATCACTGTGCTTCCCGTGCCCGGTTCCCAACGTGCCTGTCCTCCACGGCACAAAATGAAGAGGGGGTCTCACCACAGGGGCTGCTGAGAGCCCGCGCCACGGCTGCTCTCAAAGTGAGGGAGAATGTAAAACTGGGTAAAACCAGTATAACTAGGCAGCATCATAAAAGCGGCAATTTGTAAAGAAGATGTTGAGGAAGACGGTTCATTGTCAAGGGAAAGAAAACAGCAAAGCTAGACAAAGGCTCTGGGATATGGGCATTTATGGGGTTCTTCTTCAAAAATATGAGTTTTGCAGCATTCAGTGACAGAAATATGAAACAAAACTACAGATTTACTGGGCCACAACAAGCAAAGTGGGAAAGAAAGAGCTCAGAAAGATGGTTGTATACATAGTTTTTTAGATATATTCCTACATATTTGAGTATCAGGACTCTGAAAATAATAGTTACAGGTAATATCTAGTTACATATTACCGAGAAGATAACACCTGCTGTAAATATGTAAATATTTGTTTGACCTGATATGTAAGAAACAGGTATCTTACCAGAGATGTATTTAAATGTTGATGTAAAAGGATCCAAAATCTCCACATGGAAAGGATTCACATTTGGATAGCATCACAGGTTATACTCTCCAGCAAAGTTTAAGAATGCAGGCAGGGATTAGAAATACCTTCTTTTTTTTTTTTTTTTTTTTTTTTGCAAACAAAAAAAAAGAGGGTAACAATAAACCA
>VYXH01002128.1:68980-91822 GCA_013397275.1 Burhinus bistriatus
TTTTTTTTTTTTGGCTCTTTGTTTCCTTATTTTTATATATTGCCCAACCTCTGAATGTAAGATTGAATCATTTTGGCTGTACTGCAGGTGAGTGCAATCAGCGGAGCACAGAGAAGGAAAAACAGGATGCTAAGCCACCTGGAGACCCCTCCTTGTCCAACCCTGAGGTTAGTCACATAGAGGGAGAGGTCTGGCAGAAAGCCAGAAATGCCAGCTTCAGCCCACTGATGGGCCCCTGCAGACTGTAAGTTTTCAGCTCTCCTTTCATACTATATTCAAAGGGCCCTTTCATACCGTTCTGCAGTACTGACCAGGGTCTAGCCCTTCACAGCATTCACTAATAATTCAAAATATCCGATACAAAAAATGAGACACAAAGCAAATACATACAATAAAATAAAGGTCTCTGCATAACCCTTCTGACTCAAAGATTCCAGTTATTCAACTTTTTAAAATTAAAAATTATACTACATTCATCAGTATACTATTAAAGCACAATTTATCAAAACAAATAAAAGAGTAGCTGCATAAAGAATGCAGAATCTTATATTATTTATTAAATATGTGGAGGGTTTTTTACTCACTAACTCAAAAAAGTTACCTTATCTTCCACAAACTACTAAGATTTGGCATAAATTCTGTTTTGGGTTTGGGGTTGGTTTTTTTCAGAAGTTTTACGCTTTTATTCTTTTTTATTGACAAAAATTATTTAAAAAGCATCACTGGAAACATCACTTAGGATTTTCTCGACATACTGAGCTGCCATTTTACAAATTAGAGTACCGAACAGAATTTACTTCCTTAGTCTATCCATAATCAAGTCGGGGACTACAATAAACGGCTAATCTTATGCCCTAAATTATTATTCCATGTATTTGTTTTCAGATGTCACTTGGGACCTTCTACACACACAAATAAAATCTCTTAGATTTAAGTCTCACACAGCAAAAGAATTCTCTGAACAACTGAAACAATAATTGGTTTGGTTTTTACCATAAATTCTGCTCCAAACACACTTTTTAATTTACATTGTCAGTTCTTCTGCATTCTTGATGTCAACAGCTTTGTGCCAGTTTACATAAACTGACAATCTAGATCCTAGAAATTAGTGAAATCTAAAAAAATTAAGTGAATTCTAATGTACTCCTTGACTTCCTGAATACGGCTGAAACCCCAGGGAACACTGTGCTCTCTTCCCTATTCTTTGAAGTCCACATTGCAGTAATCATCATTCAAGAGAGGAAAGAACAAGCGCTCATCACCTCTAAAAAAACTAATATATTTACTTAGCTACCAATATAGTTTACGTAAAAGTTGTGATCTATGGTTATTTGCAGTACAGGATGATCCGGAGAGAATGTAATTTTTTTGGTTCTCATGGTTGTCTTCAAAAAGTTAGAGCCTATTCTCATCTAAAATGCGGCACCCCAACTAGTTTTTAATCTTCTGATAGAGTCATCATTGTTACCTAAAGCACATGCTACTCCCAATCAGTTTTCAGCAGTCTTTTAAAAGTTGCCCCAATCCAAATGTTTCTGGTGATAAAGTCAGCTGTCTTTGAAAATTATGTCCAAATATACTATATCCCAGGGTCTTGCGTTGTAGATACATGCTAAAATTATGTGACACTTTCATGGATATTTTATCCTGAAAGTCCTTCTTAATCCAACGAATACCAAATTTCAAGTGGCCTTCTCCTTCTCCACCAGCTTCGTGTGGGGAACTCAAAGCAGCTCTGTCCTTAATCTCCTTCCATCCATGTCTTATCTCTGCACAACATCAGCAAATAGAAATTCCCAGTAGATGATTCATAAATTTACCACTTGTGCTCTTGGCTTGCCTTCTACTGTCCCCGTTAAACCCTATTCCTCCAATGCTAACATCCCCCTTGTAGTCCTTTTACCTCTTTCTCCCCCATGAGATGTCTTGCTCAAGACCAGAATGAGTAATACAAAGCAGATAACATCTTCCCCTGTCTCAGCTCTCCATATCCTCCTCTGATCACTCTGGACAACATCACTGTCTTGCCTGTCATGCAAACCACAACACAGATGACATTTTCAATGCAGATAGTCTCTCAAATCCCAATTACATGTCAGTTCAGTGGATTCGTTCTACATAATCTCTCTATGATGTAGCTTTTCCTATCCATTCACACAGCTCGTGTTCCTGGCCAAAGCTCTCACCATTACGTCATTACAGGCATTCTCTATACTTGCCTTTTGCAAAGGTTGTTTCCCTTGGTCATTCGCATGGCTCCTCTTTTGCCTTTGGCGCATCCAATATAATTTGTTCTCACTTTTAAGGCTCTTTACTTCTTATCTCACACCTGATGTATTTTCTCACTTTTTATGCTGACGTCAGCTCTTCCAACAATGCCAGCTTCCACTGTCTACTAGCTGAACATTTCCAAGTAAATATGCATTGTCAAGATGTGCCCAAAATACTTTTATTCTCAACGTGCTGAAAACTATTGCTTATCATGCCGGTCAATACTGTCTCATCATTCCCCTGTATTCCTCCAATCTGTCCACAGCCATCTGTTACTTCTTACCTCATACTCCTTTCGTTGCTTTCCTAAATGGTTTACATCCATCTCTGATTTGTGTCCACGTAAAGAGAGTGCCCTCAGTCACAATTCAGGTTCCTAGATACTAAAGCCAGTAAATACTATCGGTAGTCTATAAGATTTCATACATAGGAATAAGGACATGAGGGTTACTGTGTTTGAGGCACCGAGAAGCAACCAGACGATCACGGTGCCAAAACGCAAGACTGTTTTTGCTGATGCTTTTCTCAAAGTCAGCCAAACGGTTTTCTTGGTGACATGAAAAGAAACACATCCCTGAAAATCAGACCAGAGCAAGGAAGGTACATAATAGCTATAATGTACATGCAAGGTATTTTATAAAATACTTATACCGTACACACATACCCACATCTATACATAGATTTTTGTGGCTACATACACATATGTAATCTCAGAAAAACAAAACCTAATTTATTTAAAATATACTCTTGCTTTACATTTCAGCATATATATTTTAGAGATGGCAACACATTTTCAAATCTCAGAAAGTAAAAAATCATCTCTACATTTAGTATCAATTCAGATAAGCTCGGTTCCAGCTCAAGGATAGACCCACAGTAATTCACCACTTATGTACCAGCGGAAATTGTAGGGAGGTGAAAGAAATTTATACCACAATTTCATACATGACTAATTTTAAAACTTTCTTAACCAGACTAAATCTCGTTAATTGCCAACTTGGCAGGTCTTTCTTAAGGCAAGTAGTTTAATGACTGGTCAAGGACCTTGCAAGAATTACCAGATCCGATTTTTATCTCCTTGCTAATGACGAGCAGACAATATGGTCTTGAATTTCACCTTACTATCTCAGTTTTAACAACCCTGTCTTACATCTGTGTATATCTGTAGGTCTTCTTGCCTCACTGTCAGGCTGCACCGAACGTGTCACAGAGAGCCCAGGTCATTAAGCAAGGACGGCATACGCTACCAACATAAATTACATTTAACTGCACAAGGGCATGCATGCATGCATAGTAAAAGACAGCGTACGCTTAATTGGCTGTGTAAGACAGTTTGAGTTTAACTCTTTGCTTCATGAAGTAAATTCTGCCTCTATGAGGTACTAGGAAGTCTTCCCATCTCTCCTCCTTAGTTCCTTCTAAACCCCTGTTCTATATAGAAGAGGAGGGGAAAGAAGGCGGCAAAATGGCAAGTGTCTAAGGGAAAGGCAAGCAGTTTGAAACAAGAACAGAAATCAAAAGAGTGAGAATAGGAACAAAATGCTGGCAGGTTTGTGTTCTCCCTGGAGAACATCCAGCACTGAGCAAGAATATTTGAAATAACTAGGCTAAATCCTGCACTAAAAGCCTTTAATGTTGTAGAGGTTACAGGTCACTTTCTGCCATGGTGTGCACTGCATGCCCACACGGAACACATGTATGCCCAAATGAACTACTATGAAATATTCAAAACGCTGCTCCAAAAATACATAACCACCACATATAAGTGCCTCTGGTCAGACACATGCATCCTCAGCATTTACAGACCTACTCAAACATGCAGGTAGTTGTTTCATTTCCTTATGTTTTACTGGAATCCCAAGAGAAGGCCAGAAGGCAAACGGCTTTCAGGCATAAAGTGTTTCTTTTTGTTAAATCATTGCCATTGTGTTAACCACATTTTTTTTGGAGTAAAGTACATCAGCCACATTTATAAACAGAAAACAGAGATCAACTATATGTATTCTCAAAATTGTCTGATGATATCAAAGTAGCAAGGTACAGGCACAGGAAGAAGAATACTGAAGTTCAATTTATTCTGAATTAAATTACTTTGCTAATCTTCGAAACTCATTTAGCAAAGTGCTCTGCTCCACCAAGCATATATCTAGATATGAAGTGGTTAAACATATTGAAAAGCATGACATTTAAGATTATTGTCTGGTAAAAAGATGACCTTTGTGGAGCAGTTACACAACAGAAGGTAGAGTTACTGAACAGAAAAAAAAATATTTTTTACCATACAATAGCAATGTAATTAATAACACACATTACCAGCATTTACAAAAGAGAAGCAAATAGTTTTTACCATTCATTTTAACACACTGTTTTCTTTAAAGAAGAATCAAAACTGGAGACAAACTGCATTTAACAGCAAACATTTCTGCTATTGAAAATGACAGGGAATAAAGCATGCCAAGAGTTGTTTTTTTTTAAAAAAAGTCACCAAGTCAGAGAAAAATCTACATTCAACTATTAATAGTTCAACACAGATCCACAACAGCATGCAACTAGGCAAATCAACGGTAATGACAAATACTACATCTGACGCTGTCCTCAACTAACCCTATTATGCCTAAGGACTATAGCATGCGTAATATATAAGATCACACATTTTCTTGGACACTAATGTAATCGCCACCAACAAAATGAGCTGAATAGTTAATTATAAGACACAATTTTCAACTTAAACTCCTGCTTTGCTTTTCTGAGTTTAGCCAAAGCTGCAATGTTGGTTATAACTACTTTTTCTGGCTACATTTTCTTTGGAGACCAGAATAAAAGGGAAAAAGATAAAACCAACACTGTACGCATGAAAAAAAAAAAATGTTCTATTGAAATCAACTGTGGGTTTGTGGACTTGCAATTAATATTGGGCACATTCACAATAGACAGATTTACAAAAAAGGGAACGAGATGCAAAGATGCATGTATTTTGGAGGAGGTTTCTGGAAGACATGCAAATCTACTCAGTAGACATCTGGGACCCAACAGTTTGGTTTTGGAACCCTCACGACTCCTTATTCTCCATTTTAAGCGCAGGACTGTTTCTGTACAGAGTACTATTTGCCATAAAAAGGGACAGAAAGCCTACCAGTGAGGACTGAGGAAATCACCATCCTAAGCAGGAAGAAATGTTTGTGGCATGGACTGGAACTGCCTGTGCCGATTCTCTTGCCCACACTCCTGCCAGCTGAACTACAGAAGCATCAGGTTGCTCTATTCAAGGTTTTTGATAAACCCACATCTCTGAGGCATCATGAAAATAGTCAGCTGCTGCTGAAAAACTTTCTAAAGTGCAACTTCATGTGTAGTCCATTCAGGCCAAAAGACTATGTTTAAGAAATGGCCCAAGATCTCGAATAGGACCTTATCATATATACTTGAGGTAGTCTGCAACCTGAGATACATCAGTGAGCATCTAGAACCAGCAATATGCCTACATTTTTGCTGAACTGAGCTCCGAGTCATACCAAGCCCATAAATACAAGAAGAAACATGACCCTATCAATCCTTTGAACTTCTCACAAAAGCAGGTTTGAGCTTTGGTCTTCCCAGAAAACCAACCAAAAAAATAAAAAAAATCCCAATCCACTGTTTATATAGATACACTTCATTACAAAGACCCTAGCAAGGGTATGAGGTATCTTTTGTAAGGTAGTATGTAGACAAGCCCCAAGAGTCGCAGATTCAGGAGGCCAGAAGTCAAAACCTGGGGAGGTTCCTGGGTTTGTCTACGGGCAAGGTCTGCTGGGCTTGCTCTCCACTCATCCCTCCTTCTCACGCTGTAGCTGTGGTAGAAGAAACATTTCTAAATAACTGGATCCACACATGTGGCTTTTACCAGCTTCCCACTGAACCCACAGCTATGAACCACATTCATCAAAGTAGATAATTCCCCAGATTCTTTCCAAACACTTCATGCACAGTTTTTTCTTTCTCTTTGTGCATCACAGCAGCATTTTCAAACTTACACCAACTAATGTGGAGGAAATGCTATGTTCACCTCCCCTGGCAGTCACTAATACATTACATTTGCAATCAGTCACATAGCAGTCGCAGAAGCCGCAAGGTTTCTTAGCCCTGCTGGACAAAGGAGCACAAGAAGAGGGCGAGATGAACTTTCCCTGGCACAGCGTCTTTCAGGAAACTGCTGTTTCCAGGTTGAGGAAACCTAAGCTGAGTGTTGAGAAACAACACAATCTGCATTTCAGTTCTCCCTCAACAGCTGCATATTGAGGCCAAAATGAATTTGGAAGGCTGGGAGGTAAACAATGGAGATGAGAGACACACTGCAGAATAGCTTCTAGATATCTGTGCGGATCTTACCTCAAAACTGTGGTGGAAGGGAGAAAATTCTCTTTCAGTATGGAGAAATGTATTCCTCTAAAAGCTTTCTACTCTCACACCTGGTCAGTAGCTACCTAGCCTGGTGCTCAAACTGTTCACCAAAGAGATCATTTGCAGTAAAGAAAAATGTCACTGCCACCAGTCTCAAAACTGGCAAAAATTTTAAGTTCTTACAGGACTGGAGGGGAGAGGACAGGGAGAGGTTTCTGATTCTCCTGAGATCACTGATGAGCCATGAGATGGTTCTTATGACCAACACCATGAATCACTGTTCATAAACATAGGTTGTTTCTCAACAGCATACTTACCACAGCAGGTTCTCTCATATTTACACAGGCTGGTCACATTGATGAGTGCTAGGATTTTATTATTTATTTTTTTTTTCCCCCCAAAGAAACCTCACAACTGTTATCCATTTATTAGGACAGCTATACATACAACCTCTCACTTCTAGAATACTTAATTTATCCTTCCAAATTTTAGCAGAACCATTGCCTAGGCTTTTGGATACAAGAAAAAACAATATCCTGGATTCTACTTGATATTCACATCTCCCCTGGGCAGCCACAGAATGACATATGAGCATGTCTCCAAAGCCGAGAAGGAAATGGTGCAGCCTTGTAAAATTAGCAGCTGCTGACCCATAACTAATTTGCAATAGCAGTATTTTTCAACCTCATTAATGAAATAGGATATAGAAATATGAGATATTGTGCAAAAAAAATGTTAAATACAGCAAAGGCAGCTTCCTAAGCAAACTAACAAGGCCCTGTTATGGATGCCCTGACTGGAAACTTTGCAACAGACTGAAAGAATGGAAATGAAAACTTGTGTTATGAAGCCTGGTAGATTTTCATTACTTTCTCTGTACATCCTTTCAGCAGTAACTTACTAAAAGGGCATTTTATTATAAGTTGACGGGTCATTTTGTGAAACTGTGGCACTTTAGTCAAAAATAACTCACTGAAGAAACAGCATGAATAATAGAGTCACGTACTGCATGAATAAATATATGCAGATTTTTCCTGTAGTAACTAACTGCATCACAGAACAGTTCAAACTTTATTTCACATTTATACAGTATCACATTTTAAAATGTTGCTCATGTTTGTGCTGTTTGATCACAACTATCTAAGTGTAAGATTCTTGACTGACTTTTGTTTAGGGCGGTGGACAGTACTGTCAGGAGCCATCACTATTAACTGCATGAGTTTAAGTCTTTGAATTTACAATCATTACTAGCTCTGGGCATCAAATGTTGAAAGTATTGCACGCCTGCTGAAAACCTTGAACAGTGATTGACTTCTTATAAAAATTGCTTTCTGAAGACTGCAGGACATGGCTATACTAGTGCTGGGTTGCACTCGCGTACTCACCGCTAGTACTGTCCTTCTCTGCACAACTCTGCAAGCTGCTTCTGTACACCGATGCCTTTTCCGTACCGGTCCTGCTATTTTCTATCTCTGCAAAGACAGCTTCTCTGTCCTTTTGCCTCTTCATGGAAGGATTTCTTTCCTTTCAGGCTGGGATGGAGTTAACTCCCCATAGCAGCCCTGAAAGTGCTGTGCTTTGCACTTGTGGCTAGGAGCGGGTCAGTTAAGCCCCATGCGTTGGCCACTGCTGAGCATCAAGGCTGGCTGTCTCTCCAACACCCTCCAAAGGCCAGGAGGTTGGGGGTGGGCAAGAGGCTGGGAGAGGACACAGCCAGGACAGCTGACCCCAAATGACCAAACGGATGTCGATGCTGTGCTCAGCAATAAAAGTTAAGAGCAAGGAGGAGCAGAGGCATCTGTTATCAAGGCGTTTGCCTTCTGAAGCAGACGCTGCATGTACTGGGGTTGTGCTTCCCCCAAAGAGGCTGGACATCGCTTGCTGACAGGAAGTAGAGAATACATCTTTTTGCTTTGCTTCAGCATGCAGCCTTTGCTTTTCTTCATTAGACTGCGTTTATCTCAACCCACAATTTTTTCATCATATTTTTTTCCCCTTGTCCTCCTGAGGAGGGGGAGCGAGAGAGCGGCTGGGTGGGTGCCTGGGTGCCAGCCAAGGTCAGCCCACCACACCTTTCTTTTCCTGTCTTTACAGAGGAGATTACAGGCCCAGAAGGCTCCCCTGTAATGCCACCAAGAAGCAACTAAACATTTGCTCGTTGGAGCTTCTCCGCTCGTCCCAGAGGTATGTCACACATATTACAGCTGATACTGTTCTCTCCCCGGTGTGCTTGGGATGTTAAGAGTAAAGGCTGAGGAAAAGGGCAAACAGCTGCTGTCCCGATGCCAGCAGCAGCACTACTAAAGCACTGCTTTTCTAAACAGTGCTGGAAGACTCATTATGTTCTTCTCCATGTTGCATACATTTAGAGATCCTAAGGGATGGCCTACTTTACCTTTGTGTTGCATACAGTCTGTTTTACTCCCAGGATGTTAGTGACAGACAGGTAGGCTAATATCCCAACAGTCCTCTGGCAGCACGTTATCAAGAAACAAGGAACTCGTTCAAAGAATTTACCAAACAGACCAGATATATATATATATATATATATTTATTTACTTCCACAGAGATTATGAAAGTATTGATGGCTGAATACAGGTTGCTTGGTGAAAGCTTCTGTACCTTGCAACATTCATGCTGGGTTTATGCCAGGAGTGTAATTACTGCTTATTAATAATACACCTTATTATCTCAATGTATTTTTTTTTAAAAAATCTAATACTGGAAAATGTCCCCCACAATCAGATGATCAAATTTGCTCTGCTTCTCCCCCCCTTACTTGATGATTCAAAATTATGGTTTTTAACAGTTTTGAACATAATCATGCTCCCTTCAAAGAAAAACTAGGCAACTGTGGAACCATAGTCTGCCCTTGTGAAATAGGCGGGACAGGTTTCTCAGCAGGGAGAGGGTTGGGATGCAAAACGAGATTAAAAGAGGAAGTCGCAATGGTTCTTTCATGGAGAGGATCTGAAATTTGCAAGGAAATAATTGTCACTGTGCTGAAATTGCCTTGCACAGATGTGTCACTTGGAGAACACAGAGGGTGAGAAAAAAGAAAAAAAAAAAAAAAAAAGAAAAAAACCAAACCACCATAAAACCACAATCTTCTTATTTCTGTGCAAAAAGGCCCTGGGTATATGAAACAAAATTTTGTTAGTCCTCTCCATACAGTCCTGCTGCATTATCGTGATAATTTTACTCACAGTAGTGCCCTTTACGGCGCTGCTCTGTTGTGTTCCTGCTGGGTATCAGGATCTCTCTGTTCCCCGAAGTGGTGCCAGAGGAACTCTCGGCTTTTCCCTGACACAAGGATCTTGTCTTCTGTTTGATGCTGCTTAGGGACCATTGCATCTTTAGGGTTTTCATAGTGTGAACAACATACTGATCTTTACCAGTGCCTTCTTAGTAAAAGTTCTTGCCAGCTCCCCAAACAAGGTAAGTTCTCAGGGTTTTAGCAGTGACTACAAAGCCTCTGCTCTGCTCAATGTGGCTATTACAATGCTAACATCGGTATGCAATACCAGGTGCATTATTGTCACTTCTCCAATGAAAGAAACTTGTTGCAAGAAGTAGATCTTCCCCTGCATGAACATGGAATTCCTGAATGGAAGTACCGTAGAAAAGAAAAATCCTTGGTAAACTGTGTTTTTCAGTTCTAAGAATGTCAGTCAAAACCAACAAAAATACAACAAAAATGCCCCGAATTCCATCACAATATGTAGAAAATGTTGCTTTTGCAGACATTGCTTAGGGCTGTTTGTATAAGTTCCTGGGCAATGCACAGCAGTTTGCTTTATTTTGTTATTTTCTTTCTCTTCCCTCTTCATTGTGGTCTTTTTTTTTCTCCACCTCACGTATGGATATTTTCATTCCCTGAACTCTATTAAGTGTTAACCTTGTTTTTCAATGTTACTATTTTTTCCGTCTCCTTTCTCCCTGAAAAACCCAACTCTTCTTTATTTTTTAATGTCTTTGATTCCCGAAACACCCAGATCCCCTACTAAAAGGAGCTCCGACCTATTTGTAAAGTGGAAGCAACATCACTAGCAATTCTCTGTTGAGATTAATAAAGCTTCCCTAGGGACAAAAGGAGATGGGGGTGGGGAATCACCTCTTCAGAAGAAAATTTTCATTAATTACTAAAAAAGTTTAATGGGAAATATCATAATTTAATAGTTACACCAGATAGCTATTAAAATACAGTATCATATATTAAAACCTCATATTAGCTAGTGCAATTTACTAACCAAAAAAGGCCGATCGCTACAGATGAACCATCAAATTTAAGCAGCAAGATTTTGTTGTTCTGCTGCTGCTGCGGATAGAAGGGGCATGGGCTGTAAAATAGACCACACGCAGCATCTTTCAAACTGTCAGTTTCATGTCACTGGGAGACCTTGCTTCCCTCTAACTTTTCTCCTATTAGTTCGGTTAAAAGAAAATACACCCCTGCTTTAGTAAGCCACACTCTGGAAATAATGAATTTCAGAGACAAGTGAGGGTCTG
Organism: Burhinus bistriatus; assembly: GCA_013397275.1. NCBI lineage: Eukaryota > Metazoa > Chordata > Aves > Charadriiformes > Burhinidae > Burhinus > Burhinus bistriatus. The sequence continues at coordinate 80,141 of VYXH01002128.1, forward strand.
TGCACTTACTGCTTAGAAACTCCTATTCAATTCCTCTAACTTTGAAAACAGACTCATCAAGTTTAGTAGAATTGCCTCCGTGCTTAAAGTATTTGTACACATGTTTATAGATCTAAACTGTGTAGTGCTTTCAGGATAATCAAAATTGATGCACAGCAAATCTTTTCTACACTTATTTAACGTTCTGACTTCCCAGGAAAAGCGCTAAGTGAGATGACAAAGCCCAAACTGCAACAAGAACAAATTCACCACTATAAAGTGACACAAAAGATTAAAATAAAACCGTTCAATTCAGGGCATACAAAATAGTGAACACAAAAATAAATGAGGAAAGAATCGCCCTGGAAACAAAGTTATTTCAATTATAGTTTATTTTGATCCCTTTATGACACATACGCATTGTAAAGGAAAAAAAACCACCTTGTACATTGCCAGCTAAGGAAAGTTCTATCAAAGGGGTTTGATCACTGAGTAGGGATGACAAAAACTACGTGCTTATAACACAGCACAGTTTCTGTTAAATTAAAAGAAAAACTTAATTAAAATAATAATAGCATTATAATAGCAGTTAATTAGAGAATCTTTTGAAATATAAAGTATCGAACAGTCTTTCACTAAAACAATAAACACATACAGAAGTATACCCGGTACGTAAACCTGAATGCCCACTTCAAGGTCCATTTCCTATTTATTTTCTCGTACGCAGAAGTGTTCAATCTGGGCTGAATCCAAGATGGCAAGAGCTGCCAACGGGCATATTTTAACCAAGTTTACAGCACTTTAAATGAGATCCCATGCCTCTTGGTGCATGTTCAAATTCATCTCTCTATGCTTGGGACACTGCACTTGTGAATAGTGGCCAGAAATGTTTTTTCTTCATTACCACCTGGCAGAATTTCACCTGCTCCACCCAAACATAGACCTGACCACAGCGATCCATCCCACTATCACTTCCATAATGTTTCTTAGTTACAGCTGACAATGGAATCTACAGCTCGTAAAACATGCAGCCATATGTCTCCGATTTGAGCTAGTGGACATGGAGTGGGTAAAAATATGTATTATATTTTATACATATATATTAAAAAATTACCTTTGTGTTGCATGCTTTAAAATTCTTCTGTAACTAGTAGAGAATTAGGGTTTGTTTTCACACAGCACTAAACCCAGTGTTGATCACACTGACAAAATAGCTTAAACTACCTACCCTCAAGTTGTTGAGCTGTGGCTCTTCTGCTGAAGACAGCCAGAAAATCTGAGTATAAAGAATTCCCTTTAAGAATCAACATGAGATACTTATTTGTCATAACAGAAGCCACAATCTCATAATTAGAACGTTCACTTCCTTCTGCAACAGATCTCTCAGTGAGGAAACATGATGGTTTCTGCACAGGGAGTAGTGAGCATGGCCATTAAGGAGAGACTTGTGTACGCACTGTCTAGACTAACACATTGAAGATATACTTCCCAATGTCCAGTCTGAACCTGCCCTGGCACAGCTTTGAACCATTCCCATGCATCCTATCACTGGATCCCAGGGAGAAGAGCTCAGCACCTCCCTCTCCACTTCCCCTCCTCAGGAAGCTGCAGAGCCCGATGAGGTCCCCCCTCAGCTCTCCAAACCAGACAAGCCCAAAGTCCTCAGCCGCTCCTCACAGGACATGCTTTACAGCCCTTTCACCAGCTCTGTTGCCCTCCTCCGGACCCATTCAAGGACCTTCACATCCTTCTTAAATTGTGGGGCCCAGAACTGCACACAGTATTCAAGGTGAGGCCGCACCAACGCTGAATACAGCTGCATAATCACCTCTTTTGACCAGCTGGTTATAGCAAGGCTTTTGATACTGTCCTTCACAGCATCCTTCTCAGCAAGTTGTCCAACTGTGGGATGAGCGGGTTCACAGTGCGCTGGGTGAAGAACTGGCTGAAGGGCAGAGCAAAAAGGGTCACAGTGAATGGGACTACATCTGGCTGGCAACTAGTCACCAGCGGTGCTCTTCAGGGTTCACTTCTAGGGCCAGTTTTGTTCAATATCAATGACCTGGATGCAGGAGTTGAATGCACCATTAGCAATTTTGCTGATGATACCAAATGGGGAGGTGCTGTTGACTTTCTTGAGAGACAAGAGGCCTTGCAGAGGGCTTAGATAGATTGGACCACTGGGCTATGATTAATGGGATGAAATTCAACAAGTCCAAAGGCCAGATTCTGCACCTGGGACAGAGTAATGCCAGGCACAAGTATAAATTGGGAGAGGAGTGGCTGGAGAGCAGCCCTGCAGAAACGGGTCTGGGGGTGCTGGTCGACAGCAGGCTCAACAGGAGTCAGCAGTGTGCCCTGGCAGCCAAGAGGGCAAACCACATCCCGGGGTGCATCAAACACAGCGTAACGTATAGACAGACCTCATCTGTTACAAATGCATGTGAGAAAGCTGTAGTCTGAACTCCAGCCATAAATCACATGTAAAGCTACGCTATTCTATGTAAAGCCCCTTGAATCTAAGCCAGCTGAGAAAAGAAATCTAGAACTCGCTTTTAACCACAGACATAAATGTGTTCATGCCAGCCAGCCCAACTCAGTAACTGGCAGTCAATAGCCTACAACAGCTGACATTTCTTTCTCTCTCTCTCTCCTTAAGTGGTTTGCGAAGATATACTCGTGCATAAGCCACTGCAACAAGCCAGACTGCACCAAATGGAAATATGTACCACGACAGCAAGATCCACCTTCGCAAGAAACACTTGTAATCATGAAAAAAAACTATGGAAAAGGGCATTGGTGACCAGCGTCCATGAGGACTCCAAAGAGCACCCACAAAATGAACACGGTCTGGGTGAACAGCGGGCAAAGTTGGGAAGCAGAGGGGAGGGGTGAGATGAGATAGAAAGAAACTCCCTCTCTCTCTGCCAAGCCCTCTACTTGTTTTAACAAACGAGCCATTAGCATCTCCAAATTATCTGGCCCGAGCTACAGCCAGCTCCCTTTCATCCAAGCCCAGGCCCCAGCCAAACATTAGGAAATTACCAGCTGGGTCCAGCGCGAAGGCAGCAGGCCTGCATATCATCAGCACCACAGCATCAACGAATCCCAGGCTGCGCTCTCCTCCACCACCTTTGTCTATACATTAAATGCACGTGGCCACAGAAAGGAACCTACTTGCCTGAACCACTCACTACAAAGCCTGAAGGTAAATTATTACCCACTGGGATTTCTCTGATGGAACTTGGGAGCAGAAAAAAAGAAAAACAAACAAACAAAAAAAAGAGATTCTTATATATTCTAGGAACCCTTGCAAGAATTGTACAAGCACGTTGAAGGAGAGGTCCGCATTACCCCTTGAATTATCATAAACATTAGCATGGTCTTTGCTAAGAGAAGTCCACGAAATAGGCAAGAACAGTCTCTACGGTTGCACCACGCACATGTGTGAACTTGTCTAACACAGAACAAAGAAATGAAACTTCCCAAACGCTGACAAATATCGCACTGTCACTTCTTACTCTCTTTGTCCCAGAAAGATAAAAGTAGAGCCAGAACACTTAATTCTAATGGTACATTAGTTTACCTAAGTGATGGTAATAACCAATGAGGCATATAAGAAATTCTTTTCCAAAGACCAAAAAAACTGAATATGAAAATAGAACTTTTTGTGCTTCTTAAGCTTCTGCTCACTTAGCCTCTTAGTTAGACATCTTGGTAAGATCTCGTAGTCGTTAAATGTGGTGACTTCCTACATTTCAGGAAAGTAAGAGAAAAGAATGGACACATTCATATGCAGTGCAGTATTCCAACTGAGAACCTCAGATTTTCTAAGTCACAAGGCAGTCGACATTACTTAGCTGTAAAGTGGTATACCTTTTATGACACTGCAGACTACATAGGACCCAGGGCAAAAGAAGTCCTCACATTAAAAACAAGCAGATTAGCATAATAAGAGCAGAAAGCAAAGCTGCAGGAACATTTGGGGAGCTTTTAAATTTTTTTTTTCTTTAAAGCATTTCAACTCCTCCAGCCAAAGTAAACACATCACAGATTAGTTCTCAGAAGTGCCCTCAGCTAAAAATTAAGTTATTGTAATATGGGGAATGACACGGGGAGCTAAGCTAAGCTTTAATAGTCTCCTTGGCATATAATAGATGTGAGGGGCTCAGAACACAGACTGAAACAAGCACATGTTAAAGTTTACAGACCTAATAAAGACATTCAAAATACGGTAAGCTAGCTAGAATACCACTAGTGCATACTCCTCTTACTGCCATTGGGGAATTAAGAATGTATGATGCTAGTTTTCACTCATACAACTCCTGCTGTAGACAAGGCCCCACACAAAACACAGCCCCCCTTGAACCCACTCAACTCCCCCTTTTGCTGAATCAACATGGAAATGTGGCATGTCAGCATCTTGGGGTACTCATCCCAGCCAGGCAGCATCCTACCATCTACGAATGATCAAAATATTACAAGCCCCAGATGCTGAAAAATAGTGGCTTCTTTATGAAGAGATGTACAGGAGGGAAAAGGAGGAAAAAGCTCTCTCATTCATTTTAGTTTGGAACAGAGCTTAATATTTAATTTCTTAATATCGATTCTTAAAGAGATTTTCCAATTCAGCATCTTAACAACGCACCAGAATTGCTGTGCAGGGCTAGACTAATAACCCACTGCCAGAAATCAAACAACAAAGGAAAATACACAGATGAAACTGTTAAAGAATCATTTGTCTACTTGAAGTTAAAAGGAAACTGCTTTTAGATGTTACATGCCCAGGCACAGTCCAAGCCTGATCTTGGTGGCTCTCTGATCTCAGGGCACCCCTGTCCCCCCAGCCCATCCCTCCTGGGTCCTGAAACTCACCCAAACGAGCTACCCCTGAGGACAGGGCAGGTTGATAGCATCAGCATCAGACTTCTACACTTTTCCCCGGCCAGCAGAAAATATATGCCTGATTTCCAGAAAGGTCCTGCTCTGCTTGTGACTAGGCCAGCAGAAACTCCTATCAGATATGAAGTACAGCACAGAAAAAGTGCTCACTCAGCTCCAATTGTGTGAGAATGGCCTTCAAAGTCGTTCCTAAATATCAGTGTAAGATGTACCTCAGAGGCAATTTTCTGCACCTTAAATTAAGATAGTTGAACCTATACCTACCTCCTAGCTGCCTACATTCATCAAAGAGTTTGGGACCAGCAGTGTTTGTTTTCTGACCAATTTATTTTTCCTTATGATTTTCTCTAATGAACTCTTAAATTCCTCAGAAATAACCTTGAGTTGATTTAACACCTGGTAGCAAATACAAAGAAGGCCAGACACTTTAGAGGAAAGAGCTAGCAGACAGTCTGAACTTGCGGACATAAGCTGCTTGGAGTCTGTCTCGGGGAGGTCCCGCAGAGACACTGGGCCCTGGGAACGTTACTAATTCATAGTTAAACGATTTCCAGTTCCCATACCTGATATTACTTAGGAGGAACAGAAAGACAGGCAAGAAGCATGGAAGGCGTTTGCTCTGATCACCAATAGCATTATGTTCAGTGAGCTTCACGGACTAAAGTAATGCTTATTCTGTGTTTTATGCAGTGATTATATGAATTAATTGTTAATCATATATAAGTACTGCCCAGTGCATTCAGAATTAGTGAATAATGTTCTCCAATAAAATATTAGTAGTTAAAGGATCAAAAGTGTAATTTGCTTAAATTATAATAAAGTTGCTAATGAGCTTCTTTTAAAAAATTCCAACTTGCCGCAATATGAAATATATGCACAGTACTGATCCCTCCGTAGAGTTACACCCAGCAAAGGTACCCCCTTTTTTCAGGTATTCCCCTCTAAAGTGCATCTTTGAGTGCACTCAAAAGGTAAGTTACCTCTTTGGACTGAAACGAATCAGTGACATGTCTTTCCTTACTCTTCCTCAAAATGGAGTCATCATCATCTCTTCCATTGGAGTTGGGCAGACCTAAAGCACCCGAACATAAGCATGTCATTCTTCAGCCCTTAAAGTCACCCTCCAAAGTCGCCTAGCAAGTTTACAGGGAATAGAGTTTACAAGTTTACTTTGCTGCTCAGGTCTCAGCTGTCTGCTCTGTACCTTCAAAGATGGTCAGAAAGCACAAATTAGTTACAGCCGCTGCCTTTTCTTTCTTGCTTCTACTTGCAATAGGCCCTGGATGGTCACCATTTCTTCTAGACTCCCACCTGTTCCTTTTGCCAGCACAGCTGAAGGTCGATCATTAGCTACCTCAGTTGTATAGGTACTCCATCTGTTTCCAAATTATTGCACTGCGGTATATAGTTGGTGAAGAAATGTTGGAAAGAAGCTGCTGTTCACCGCCCTCACAATATCTAAGAGAGATTGCACTTAAATATTGTTTCCAGCAGAAGGACCTGAACTGAGTATGTAACCACCCTAGTCTCTGTGTAGTCAATGCAGAGAAATAGGTATCTGCAGAAGATCTCAGCCACGCCAAGACCAAAATCTATACCTACAGATATAGGTCTATATAAAGGAAGGACTCTTTTCATTCAAAGGAAAAGTTGGGTGACATTTTTCTAGACTAGATGCCCTTGTTAAACAATTTAAAAGTTACCTGGGATGAATTCAGGCTACTCTTTCTCAACATCCAAACTACCTCCTCATTTTCTCAGCGACATCAAAGACATCAAGAGTATCTAGAACGCATAACAGTTTTGGTTATGTAGTTTACTAGACATCTTAGAAACTGACAGATATGACAGTTTAAAAGAAAAAAAAAAAAACAACCAACAAACAAGAAAAATATGAAGGCTACAATGACATCCTCACACACAGAGGCTCTCAGTAAATACACTGCCTCTTTTGCTACCTCCTCTAGTTCCAAAAACTGGCAGTCTAGATTTTCATGCCCTGTTGGCTCTGCTGCACGCCGCAGATATATAAGCAGATGATTGACAGGTTTTACACTATGGAAGCCCTACTTGTTGGCAAATGCACACTTGAGAAAGTATTCCAGATCTATGAGCCACAGCAGGAGCTAACAGGGTCTGTAGACCATTTGTTTCAGATTTACGTTCAGTATATGACAAACATAACTATCCTTCTATCTCGTTCTTGGTTAGAAAAATAGCTTTGGTTTACCCATAAAGAAAGTATTTATTCCAGTTCTGGGTGAAGCAGGTATTCAGGACTAGGCAATACGAGCATAGATTCTTAACCTGTATCATTGAAGACAGAACTTACAGTAAAATTCCCTACCTTTTTCTAAAGGAATTGTTCTGAATCGGGCAGTGTATTTTCACACATTTTCAAAAGGCTCGGGCAGAGTTTCCCAGCTGGACATTTAGTAAGCTGACTGCATTCAGGTCCCAACGCATTCAGCAAGGGTGTCCCTTAGCAGCCTTTAGCAGGCAGTACTTGCTCTTTACCAGACCCACGTGGCACATATGTTTTGGATTTCCCTCCCATCCTTTATCTCTTCAAAGAAATGTGATCGGGGCATGCAAAGATACTGAAGACCCCACACTAGCTAAATTATAGTCTTTCCCAGGACTATGTTCTTCTAGACACTCAGGATTTATAGTTCAGAGCTAACACAATCAGTTTTACCTCACCTAGACTTGTATTTCTCTTCTTCCCTTTCCTGAAGTATGTTTACGCTGAAACCAGAAACCTAACAGGAATATGGAATCGTTTTTCCCCCACATATGACTCCTCTAGTGAACCACGTCACATTGCCCTATCACCCACATGGGGCATTTCCTTCCTCCTAGGCTGGATAGTCAAGCAAAGCAAACATCTTTCCTGCAGAAGTCAACCTAGCTTCCTGAAGCTCAGCAAGTTCCCCAGGGTCTTATTTATAAAATTTCTTTGTTCTGCTTCTGCAAAAATACTGAATATTCCCACTGCTTTCCCTGCAGAGTAATTTGGCTGAAGTCTCTTTTCCTAAGACTCCAGCACCAGTTGTTCCCACTTCAGTGAGCACCATCGAGGCTAATGGTCATCTATCACTCCCGCTCCGGTCCCCAACGGCGTATTGCCTGAGGCATCCCATGATAAAGCAACAGAACCAGAATTCATAAAGTAGATGCTGAGATTCCATAAATACACCAGTTTCCAAACCAACTCTCAACTCCTTGCTCAAGGAGGTTTTGAAAAATCAAGCAAATCCATCAGTGAATCCAGAAATCAGCAACTCCAAAATGAAAAAAGGCTAAAAAGGCTTGTGTTTGTGACATGTAATTATATCAAGAGGACAGTAAGCTAGTATTAAAAACACTTGCTTTCTTGTAGCAGGAGATACATTCTTGCAGTTTTCCAGCCCAGATGAAGGTGTATTGAACAGTTAATGGCCAAACAATGCGGAACCTCGGCAAAACAGCAAGAGTGATCTAGTAATTAGATCACCAGATCTCCTTCTTTCCTGTATGGAAAAAGATTCCATCTAACGCAGTATTCGGTAATTTTGGTCTAACCTTGAAATCAAACACAACCAGAGCCTGTCTTTCCTTCAATTCTTCCTAAATCCTCCCAAATTAAGAGACCCAATTCCATTTTCAAGTTTACTGCATACAGTCCTATTGGCATTATACAGAAGTACGGTGACATATTAAATTAAGCCACGTATGCTGTTCTTCATGAGGGATTTTTTTACCTCTTACTCTAAACTGGCCTGAAATTCCTGTCAGATGCCAAAGTAAGATCTACGCTTCTTTCTGGGAAGAAATTTCCCAGCACCGAGGCACAATAATCTTCCCTGATATGTATATGACACACAAACTTGTGCAGCCAAACAAATGAGATTGGAAACCAAACCTTAGTCAGAATGATACTCTTATCACAATATAGCAGCAGTCTGAAAGTACAAACTATGCATTTTTTTTCCTCCCCTCAGATGTGTTTTTCTAAGAGCTTGTAAAAAGGAACACCAACATTTTTGATGTAAAAAACATGGAAGATTCAGTCAAAACACCTAAAAAACTGACAACAAAAAATCTAAATAGAAAAAATGAAGTACTTCACTGCACACAGAGGAAAATACTTGGACTGCAAAGTTCTTATGAATGCTACTGAGCTTTCCTCGGCTTTCACCAAGTGAAAGCACCTCTTGTCCCTAACCAGGGCTGGGGGGGCACAGAGGGGTAGAAATGGAGGTTTTGAGGTGCAAATTAAAGAGCTGAAGTCAGGAAAAACATCATGAAAAAGGACTTTCCTTCTTCTTTCCTTCCTTCACTTATAAAATACTGAAAATGGCTTTTGTGCAAACGTTTATTTTCTACCATGCACTCTTTTTGTTGTCACTTTTAAGTCCCCTAGACAGAAATCTATGGAAAATGAATACTCAAGATATATTTGAACAAATCCTCTCCAAAACGATAAACAGCAATTATCCATGACCTTTCCAGAGAGAAGGATCATAACAGACATCCACTGGGATAATTCTCCCATTCATATCATTTAAGGGAATGACACCACATACAGTACATAGAAGTGAAGTTTCACTATACATCTCTTTTCTGTCACTGTAATGACAGCCCAGAGGAGCGTGTTGATCCTCCGAATGTTCTGATCCTGATCTTGTTATTTCTGAAATGGAAGCTCAAATGTAGAAAAAGAAAGAACATTTCCCAACACTAACTCCAACGCTACCATATTTATAGCTTAAAAAAAAAGTTTCTGTGACATAACCAGAAAGACAAAAACATCAAACAAGGTTTCATAAACTAAGTAGCAAAGCTAAACAAAGAGAGCTCCACTATCCCCAGACAAGTTTCTTTGCAAGGAAAATACTATATATTCTAGAACCTGGGACTGTATTCTGACTTGGACCCAAAAATGGCAGAAGGAACTGTATCACATGAAATTAAGGACTACTCATCTTGAAAACTACAAATCTGTTCTGGTTAGGTATGTAGAGTGAACATTTTAGAACCTTTTATTTGGGCACGTTTGGTGTGACCCTCAGACTGGCTGAGGGCTCCTCAAAGACCAATCTTTTCTGCAACCACACCAGACCTGTCCTCTGCTAGGAGCACAGGCTTGGCTCAAAGCAGCTTCACAGCTATTCTGAATTTGATCACTCTTTGCAAAAAACGGTCTGATGGTTCACCTACAGCAGAGAAGTTCTTGCTACATCTTTTCTCCTCATCCCAGGTCCTGACCTAGTTTTTTTTCTTTTTTCCAGAAGAGAACCAAAGCACATCTAAAGCTCCCTAGGATGAAATTCTCAACTGGTCAGTTAATGTACTTTAAGTCCTTTTACACTGCCCTTGGGCCAGGCTCCAGGTTGTGGACATCATGTATTATTTTGTGTATGAATATTAATGTTTGTTAGAGGCCCTAATACAAGGTCACAGTTAAGAGTTTAAAAAAAAATGCGCAACTGTTTCAAACACAGTAGAAGCCTTTGTGGCATCCACTGGACAAAAAACAGATACAGTTGCAGTCAAAGTCATTGCTTCACCAGAAAATTACAGATCGAACTGAAATGGAAATCCTTGCCTGAAGAACGGAGGGAAGCACAAACACACATTGAAACCCTGCCTTTTCTTCTCCTTCCACCTGAGCCCCCGCTGCTGCTAAGTGCCTAAACAAGCATTTGTAGGGATAGTCCCTAACAAAGTCTCTCGGAATTGGTAAGGCAGCGCACATGCCTTTGCACAGAAAGGCCAGAGACCGAGCAATAAGCTTTTATAATTTCTCTTTTCAGTTATAAATGGAGGCAGATATGATGACAAATACATGTTTCAGAAAGCCGAATGTGGTGTTATAGCAGAATACTATGGGATACCAAACATTTCCCTTTCCACCTCTGATTACATAAAAATACCAATACTCAGGATTTCCCACATAAATGGCCTGTTTCATTTTTAAAAGTCTGATTTTTTTATTCTTTGTGTGGTTTTGTATTTTTTTTTTTTTTCCTCCTTATTGATCTTAACTGTTTCCTCCTACTGTTCTGTCTATGCTGGGATACATTCAGGTTTTTTTGCCTTGGGGGTAGTGGTGCAAAGATTATCTCTCTGAACAATCCCTAGCAGGGGATTGAAGCAAAGGAGGGTGATATTTGTTCCATGGGAAAATAAAAAGAGGACTTTAAGATGGATTGGACAAATGGCTGGCAGTCAAATGACATATGGCAAAAGCCATGCTATTGCACTGGTTCGTTTTTGACTCCTTGTTTATGCACTTACATAGCAACAACCACTTCCACCTCAAACCATGGAATAAAGACATATTACAGTAATTTCTGATTGAGGGAAGCAAGATATGAGTTCTTACTGAGCCAAAGTGAAGGTTTTTTTGTTTTGTTTTTGGTTTTTTTTTTTTCCCTCCAAGGAACACACTTTCTCATCAGAGTAAATAATGACAAGGCTTTCATCAGCCAGCAATTATCACTGAGTACACGCAGAGATGGTGGATTCATAGTGCACCCCAATGCAGGCATCCCCATTTGGGGTGTACCTGCGTGAGAGCTACAGACACTGTACACCTCAGGATCCTGTCTCCAAAGACCAAACAAAAACTTACATATGTACTTTAAAATCCGAGCTGTCATTATTAACACCAAATGTGTTAGGTGCAGTAATGTTTTGAAAACTGTTTTTATACAGTTAAATGATGAGAATTGAGGGGTTTATATCCGTCCGTCTTACAGAGATTTTCCACGTCATGTTCTATTACCTCCTAATATGCAAAAAAAAAAACAAGCG
>VYXH01002128.1:91852-108829 GCA_013397275.1 Burhinus bistriatus
GCGGACCCCCCCCCCCCCAAAAGATTCATTTATAAATTTCCAGAACCACATAGGTGATACATGTGAATTGATGTTAAGGTAGAAAGCAAGGTTCCAAGCCCAAACTACAAATAATTTCTACTACTGTGCAAACCAAAGGAAGTCAATGCTTGCATAAATCTTCCTACTATGCTCATCACTCTGCTTCAGTTACATGCATCCTGGTCTTAACGTTATTGGGATTTAGAATTAATGACCCTCTGAGATTTATAGGGCCAATTACATCTCTCAGCATTATCAATTTGGGCACCTCTACAGCCTTAAACAGACATTAGAAGGTCACTCAGAAAACTCTTATTAAGTTCAACAGACTTCAAAAGAGGCCCTTTGCCTAAAAAAATTTTTAAAAAATTAAAAAATTTTTAAAAAGAGTGAGAACTCTAAATAGGAGATGCTTTAAAAAAAAAAAAAAAAGAAAGAAAAATCCCACTGTTATCAATATTTCCGTAAAACTCACTGTGCATTTTTCTTGAGGGAACTGCTTAGCAGCATTTATTAGTTGCATCCAGTTGAGTCCATTTGGTTTTTTTTCCCATCTCTTCCAAAACTGTGGAATAAATGCAGCTGGATCTAGCACTGGTCATTATGCAGTGGGAAAAGACAGAATAGTTTACGTGTATTAATGCAAGCCTGACAGATACGACTATTGAGTGACGTCTAGAGGGATTGCTCAGTGTTTGTGGAACCATGAGGAATTCATTTGGTGACATCCCTAGTAAGTGAGAAGTCCCTAAATTAATATTGTCCAGTTGCAGTAAGTGAGGCAACTGAAACCATCTTTGCTCGCAGACAGCACTGCACACAGATTGCTCAACGCAGACAATTCCATATGTTCTTGTGTTTTCCTTTCCCTCTTTTCACAGGCATGGCTTTCTTTGAGCAACCCAAAGTGCTGAGTGATGCAAGTCATGGAACAGTAACCACGCGTGTTGCACAACAGAAGAAAGTTTTGAAATGAAGGAAAAGCGTAGCATTTTTTCTAAGAAATAGGCCGATAGACATACAGATATGATCAAAAATTTCAGAATTCAAAACTGCGTTCTTCACTTAAGGATTTTTAATGAAGAGAAAAAAAATTACTAAGTAGACAGCTAGTCAGACTTCTGCCTGGCATGAATTAAGCCATTCAAGTGCACACAATTTATAATAGAAACACCAACAAGCACCTTTAACTACAGTATCACTGCCAAATGCCACCATAATTAGGCTAGAAATGCTGCGCTTTGAGTCATGAATAGGATGTGCTCGGCCTTATTTGCTATATATGAGCATGCCATCCAAGCGCAGGCATCAACATTTATTGAGAAATTCACTGAAAGATAACAGTAGATTTAAAAGGGGTTCATGTAAGTTTAGTTAAGGAGCAACTTTGGAGATTATTTTCAATTACTGAGATAAAATCACGGCTTCTCTCAGGAGGAAAAAAGGAAAGGGTTTTTTTTCCCCTATACACTACATAGAGCATATGAAAGCTTTAAGAATAGTCTGATTTCACAAACAATATCAGCCCCCTACTAATATTCCTTAACTCAGCTTTTCCCTCCCTCAAGTCATTTTTCCAATTATTTTCAACATTTTCTTTGATCGATTAACAAAAAACAGCTTTCCTGCTGCAGATAACAGGTTACAGAATTCCCTTTTACATTGAATAGGTTTACCCTGCTCTCAAGAATACTAACTGATGGTTTTATTTTCTCTCACCAAATCTGCAGGGCTCTGGCCGAGCATTGACTTTTTCCACACCGAACTCCTCACTGATGCCAGAGAGCATGAGGATGACCGCAGGACATAAGCACTAAGTTCCAGTCCTTCTAAACTCGCATGAGGATCCACAGTTAATAAACCAGAAAGCCTCTGTTAACTTGGATTTAAAAAAAAATAACTTTACCAGCTTGTCTTGCAAGGCTGCAGATCTGGAAAAAAAGCCCCATCTTCAACTCCTCCAAATTCACTATCAAACGGGTCAGCAGCATCCCTATTTAACAACTAACACACGGCATCCTCATCTGGTGCAGAGGGGATACATCTACACGGTCTACTTTAGACACGTAACTTTGTTATGACTTAACCTTGTCATTGTAGGGTCACTGTACGCTCCAGCGGAGATATTCAGACACCTGGAGCAGGCAATTCAGAGCCCAAGGGGCTGCAACACGTCTACTGTGTAAGCTCTTAATTCAGGCACTTGTGTTACATGCCCAGAGCGAGCCTGTGCAGTCCCTCCACACATTTGAGCACGGTACCATGCTTCACGCTCGCTGTACATATGAACCCGAGTCCCTTTGCTATTCCAGCCTTGCCACGTCACTCCACTACCTTCACCTCCATGAGTAAGAAGAAGAAATCTACATATGCCTCTTTGGGCAACAGAAAACCTCAGGAGTTAAAGGGCAGGACGTAAACAGAAATAAAAAAAGAAATGAGATTTATTGTCTTCGGCACAGAAACCCGGAGACATGTCACGAACATATATTAGCCCTCTTAAGACAACTACTCAAGATATTGATGGAGTTGACAGTGCAATCTCGTCACACTCCCGACAGACCGCCACCAGCCTCACGCACGGCAGACCTGCGGCTCTAGAGTAATTTAGCTCTTCTAATACATGTCATCCATCTTACAAGGTAAATTTTATTTGTTCACGAGAACAAAAATAAAAAAAAAATAATCCATATTCCAAATACTAGAGTCACTGACAAGACACGGATCTTTTGGAGGTAAAACAGGAAAGCATATATGGCACAACATTTAAGGCCTTACTAGACTGGGATAAAAGCCCACCTTTGTAGAGAAAGTACTGCCATCCGTATGCCTTTAAAGACAAAAACAAAGGTTTTCTAGTCATTAGCCATCACAAAATTATTGGCTGATCGCCTGCTGTCTTGCATGCACATCAAGCTGTTTTTCCAGCGAGATTTGTTCACTTATATTGCTAAAATGAATGTCTCTCTTAAAATAAAAAAAATTTAAAAAATAGCCCATTGAAAATAACTCCCTAATCTGCCATGCTTTCAATAGAACTGAAGTGCTCTTCACACACATAGTACACAAGCATCTTGAATTAGCAGGGAACTATTTTTAAATACATGAAGGATAAGATATGAAATTAGTTTCATGGGGAATGAGAACCTTAGAGATTATTTACTTTCCCTTAATTACTTTGACTCACCACTCATTTAGCTTTCCAATAGTACTACCTATTTCACACTCAAATTTTGATACTAAAGACATGTGAGTGTGTCTTTGAACATTTAAGATTATGGACCTTAATGATACATAACCACATTTCTCAAATTGACTTACCCACATAAAAGCTAAATAAAGATCCCATACGGTACAAATATTCCTTTCTTTGGAACAACTGCCTCAAAGTAAGGATCCCCACATAAAAGCGAGCACCTTTCTTTGAGAAAAAACATGAAAATTTTGACAACTGTACAGAAGGTCCAAGTAGCCTTTTCTACTACTGATCTTATATAATGTAAGGAGCGAAACAAATATTATTATTTAAAAATTGATTTTTGAGAGCAAGGAACTCAGGTGACAGGACACCTTACCCGAGTCCTGAGCCTGAGAGAGAAGCTTGAGTTTCTAAGCCTTCGAATAAGAAGAAATTAATTGTGGCCATACAGCGCTGCTGGGCTACATCCACTGCCCATCTTTACTTCGTACCACAGAGGCACGTTTCTGTCACTTGCACAGGATACAAAAAGAGAAAAGTTAAAGTAGATGAAATGGTATTCCAGAAAGAAAGCACTTGTGGCAAATTTTAAATATAAAATTAAAGAAAAATACTAATAAAAAAAATAAGGTCTACAATCTTATCCCTGTAGAAATAAATTAATAAGGATCTTTATGACAGAGTCTCATAATATAAAAAAGTGGAAAAAGTAAAAAGAAAGGATGAAGAGAGCAAAGAAAAGGAAAGTAATAAACAGGACAGTGCATTAAACAGAAAATAGCAAGTCTGAAAGAGAAAAGAAATAGAAGTCATGATAAAAAGACATGGGACAGACGGACACAAAGAGAAAGAGAAAGGAGGGTTATAAAAATGAAAGGAGAGAAGGCATGACAAAAAACGCTAGGGAGACTGACATACAGAAGGGCTTTCTTAAAATTAAAAAAAAAAAAAAACAACAACAACAAAAACACACCAAAAAAAAACCCAAAACAAATAAATAAAAACCCCCAAACAAACAAACCAAAAAAAAACCTACAAACAACCACAGCTCTACATTCCTCCCCAAAAATTACTCTAGAAACCAGAGCTGGAATGAATGTAAGTGAAATTCCTTTCATTGGCTAACGAAGCTTCATTCGATGCTGACAGCTCAGGGCTCAGTCCTGTCTCTGTCAAGCAGTGGGACTTTTTGCCAGAACTTCTCAGCTCCCATGGGATTACGGCTGAGCTGAAGCAATGCCTGAATGATTTTCTCCACTTAAACACCTGAGACACTGCGTACCATAGCATCAGCTCTGGGTTTTTTAAGATTAGTAGTCTTTACTTGGTAAGAGAATTAAGAAGTACAAATACAGGCACGGTACTACACGTAGCAGCACATACTACTGCCACCATGTATACGAAATTATGAGTTCTCTCATTAAGTTGAGTTATCAAACCATTTATTATGTTATATAGGACTAATAATTCTTCTATCAGCTGTCAATGCCTAACTTATCAGAAAAAAAATTACGGGCTGTTAAAGCAATTAGCAAAGGAATCACCATGAAATAACATGGATTTTCTGAAGGCTTTCCAGAGAGAAATGGTAAGAAAGAAGCTTTGGGTTCTACTTTCCACCAGTGAATACTGCGCCATTCCAACAAAACCACCATTGCAGTTGAGAAAAAGGAGGAGAGAGCCTGAAAAGAATTTCTCAAATCACTTATTAGAATATAATGAATATTAACAATAGACAGTACAAATTCGCTTGAGAATTGAGTATTGCTGGGTTTTGGATCCCTTCTTCTAGGCTGTTAAGGTTGCTAGGGAATTTCACAGTTAATGGTGTATTTCCATATGAATGTCTGAAGAAGGGGGAAGGGTTTGCAAAACTGAATTTTAAGTGTGGAGTTGTCTTTGTGCTTTGGAGAGAAAAATCTGATGTTCTTGTAAAGCTGAAACAAGACGCTTTCAAACTTAACTATAAATTATCAAAGATTTTTAGAAGAAAAATTTACACAGAAAATGTTTAAAGAGTCATTGTGAGGAGGAACTTGCTCCTCTTACTATGGTTAGTAGCAACGCACCAGACTTGCCATTGTACGCGCTGTAAGGGCACCACGCGGTCTACAAACCATAGCAGCTTTGGTTTGCTTTAACAGATAAAAGCAACAAGTTTATTTTGTTTTAAACAGGTTGTATGGCCATTTTTCATAGACCATTTAGAAAGCACATTGCTGTGGGCTTCCCAATGACAAATACACTGAGGCACCAGCAAGTGACAATACACTTTGTACTCCTTGGCATGGATGAAAGGATTCAATTCAACTTTTCTTTTTTCTGTCTGTAAAGAGAAATGCCCCAGACAAATATTTTTTAGCCCTACTTCCTGAGAACGAAGCTTAAATGATACTCTGTCTACATCTCCATCTGTTTCTCCTCCTTTCTGTTCACTGACTTTGGGTGACATTGGTCAAGAGCAACCAAACCTGACAGAGAGCAGAGTCCCCTCATGTTCGTTAAAATAAGTGGCTGAATAAAGGAGAAAAATAACAAACCTCCCACGGTTTGAATGGTAGGTACTCAACCTTGCATCAGAAAATCCACAGAGCAATCACCGCCAAAGGAGAACCTGCAGAAAACAAGGTGAGGTTGGCTCCACGCTCACACCACCACCCTTTATCTGGTTACTGTCCCCATCCTTTAGTATTTAAAACAGCCCGACTCAGGCAACTCTTATTTACTGCAAGTATACAGTAAATACAGACACACTTTCATTGGCAACTGCTGTGACAGTTGATCTTCACACCACAGTATTATCTTAATAAACTGTCTCTCAGCCCCAGGGTCTTTGTTCTCATATAAGTGACCTACAGTTGGTCACCCTGGATCTTATACAAAGCGTGACGAGCACAGAGGTTATGTGAGTTAATTGCACAGTGACTGCAAAAATAGTGTGCTTTCTTCCTTTCAGCAGTGTGCTGTACTGAAAACAATTGGCATTACACTGTAATTCAAGTTAATGATAGAACTGTATATCTGGATAACTCTATCATTAGTTAATGTTACCACCACACGAGCTTGTCTGTGCGGTATTTGACAACGAAATTCAAGTTAAACAGCCTCCTCCAGAATGAAGACAATATTGGATTAATTAGGTAACTTGCTACACATTTAGAAAATGAAGATGAATATCCCTTTTATAACCATATTAAAATCCTACGGAGTACGAGCCAGATTGTAATCTGTTATTGTAGTGTAACTCATGAATATCGCTTGAATTACTCAAAATTTAAATCACTGGAGATCAGAATCTGGCCCCATACATCTTAAAAGAACATTTGACTCATTACTCACGTAAAAAGGACACAATCTCCATCAACACATAATGCACAGGAACCAATTTGTTTCCTAGGAGTGTTCAAAATTCCCTGCCAAAAGAACTCGTATTCTGGTACTCCTAAAACATTGTGTTATTTTTATTGGTCTACATGCTACTGTTGCTACTAGCTATGGATTGAATGTCTGGAGAAAAGCAGAAACTGGGGTCCATTGCTCAGTCTTTTCCCCACACGCTTCCCAGAACTCAGGCAACTTTCTTCCGCTGACCAAAGACAGCCATTGGAAATACTTTAAGAAGTCCATAAAGCCTTTACTAGCTGAAACACAAACCAGACTACTGAATTCATTTTGTAACATGATTATTCCTCCAACGTGGTCCAAAACTGAAAGCATGCAACTCTACATAACATACACAAAAAAGTCGTAGCTGAGTCACAAGTCTCTAAACAGTCTGGTCTACCATTCTTTTAGTCTATTTTTAGTTGCGCTTTAACAACTTGGGATACGTCTACATAAGCCTTTTGAAGACAGATTAGTTTTCTCTCTACCTATGCTTTATGATGCTTCTGCACCAGCCAGGGCTGAAACTCAAGCGGTGTTAGCAAGGGATCATGCGTGAAAAAGTGAATTTATCAAAAGATTTCGAGCCTAACAGTGCAACATGGCAAAATGCTCCGTGTTGAGCTGGGCAGGGAAGAAAATATTTTCAAGCCTGAAATCCATGTTCAACTGCCAGTGTCTCCTATAACTTGACTGCTACATATTCCGCTGTTCTGACACAAACAGGGATAACAGACTGATCAACGGGATTTCAGTTTAAGTTATGAAACCATGCTCCTTCTGACTGTCCCACTTCCTTTAATCCAACTCACTGTAAGGCTTGGCGAGAATCACAGACAAATAGAGCTGGAAACAACTATGCAACAGGGTCAGTTGTATCCTCTAAGACAAGACAGTTATATCTACCATGTTCTTGAAGACTTCAACTGGGAAAGTCCCCACAATGTTCACGCAATCCATTCTAGGACCCCTCTGCATCCTTTCTACTAAAAAAAATTTCCTATACTTGTTATTTCTTGCAACATCTTCAGCCTGTTACTTATACTCTACTCACTGTGGGCATTGCAGATTTTTTTTCGTCGTATGTCAGACTTCTTCCTGTTCTCCACCTTCATTCAAAGCATTAATCCTGTGATTCAGTTTCCACAGCTGCTGAGGCCTTCTTCAATATTTTTCTTCAGATATTTGGTGTTATTTATTTGCAAGTTAGAGGAACAAAGTTTCCATTTGAACTGGAGCATCATCAGGCTATAGCTGGTCAAAATCCCTCTGAAACCATCATTAGTTGCCTTCCTAAGATTACCGATTCTGGAGGGAGTATCTTGCCATATAATTTTTTTATTTTTTTTTTTTACAAAAGTCACATTCAATTTCAGTTTAAATAAACTTGCATTATTGAGGACCACAGAGTAGAGGCAAAAATAAAAATAAGATCTTCCTCAGAGGATGTCCAAGAGTAACTGAAGGAAGGGAGCATAAACACGCTTTTTTCCAGCCAACTCCTAATTACACAGATGGTTCTTTCTCACCACGATGAACTCAGCATCAGGACAAACCTACTTCAGAAGTTCTCATTTCAGTTTGTTTCTGCCACTACTACACTTGCTCCTCAGGCACATACAGAACATCTCCTTGTCGTACAGGCATCCCATGGCATCCCTTAGAGACGTTACATCTCTGAGAGCGTTACACAGGTCTGCGTTTTTCCTTGCACGGATGCTTATAGCCACTCTCTGAACACTTCTTATATTCACTGAACCACCTTGCATTAGTAGAAGCGCTCTTCATTTTGAGTTTGGGGGTTTAGTTCTGCATTTCCCTTTTCCTTCATCCATTTAACAGCGAACTAGTGAATTTAAATGTCTTTAAAAGGGCAGTACACACAGGCTTACATCTCACCCTATACTGCTCATTTTGTGTTATGCTGACAGCAATGTTAGCACAAAAGGAAGTTTCTCTCCAAGTTTTCATTTTTCTAGCCTTTAAGATAGGAGCTCTAGAATGAAACGACATTGAAGAGCCACTGAAACAACTAGACCAGTGACTTCAGTGATCATCACAGCTATATTTCAGTGATGACAAGGTTGTCAAAGCATCTCATCTTCAGGATTATCAGATTCAATCTTCTGCTTTCAGTTCAATATTCAGTTTCATCTGGCAGCCGGTCTGACACTGAAGAACCAAAAGAAATGTATTTTCTGCATGATTTCAAGATGACCACTAGTCTTTTCTGTCTAGCCACTCGTGCAAGATTTTATACTTTAGGTAGAGAAGAATTGTTTGATTACAGTGGGTTGACTGCCTCGCTTCACGCTACTCCCTTTATTCTTGGGCAAGATGAGCCTGAAAATTATTACTTTTATCATTTCTATTTTATTTGTAGGATATAGTACCGGACAGAATCAACTTTGTTATTATGGAGAAGGTAAATCTAGGCGTGAGACTGGCAAGCTGCCCTGTCAGATGTGCTGCCTCCTTCCAGATTTGCACAAATGAAGCCTGCTCTGACCGCGGAGTTCCTCATTCTCCTCCTTCTCATCACTATCCACGGAGAGCGGATTACATTCAGCAGCTACTCCGTTCTTTCATTATCAGCGAGCCTTCTCTTTCCTTTTCCCCCGAGACTTTATGCAGTTACATAATCTCCCTTAATATTTTCCAAGAAACTTACAAAGAAATTCCAATTTTTCAGCCTTTCTCTCTTACTTAAAAAATGTTAATAGTTTCCTTCCCAGGCTGAAATTACAGCCGCCTTCTATTTTGCAAAGAAAACAATATAAACTACACATTACGTATGTTCTGCAAAATGATACAGAAGTTAAACAAACGCATCACGAAAAATAAAACTGCAGAACACAACTAATGACATACGCACCGCACCTGGTTTCACATGTTTTTCTGTAACTGTATGAACCTTACAGAATTGGCAAGAAACTGGATAGCTAAGTAGATTGGCAACAGTACACCGAGGCTTTCACCTGGAGTGTGTATGGGCTCCAGCTTAGCCCAGCTCCCTCTAGGAGCTGAAAATGCGCGCTCTCTCACAGGCTGTCAATGAGATAAAATGGGAATGGCTATCTGGTTCATACAAAATAGGAGATTATGTTGCAGAAAGAGAGTCATCAGCATGAACAGTATTTCCTCTTGCTGGTAAGATATGAACGACCTTGAACCAAAAAACCGGCCAAGGGTGCCTTCATTTGCTAAAAATGAAATTAACCTAAGAGATGCTCATTTTAGGCCAGCTAACGGACAGGCAACATCAAGAAGATTCTAAAGCAAAAGTACTTTTCAGGACCTTTAAGTCTTCAGCTTTCACATGTAGCAGCCTGCCACCAACACCTCCGTTTATGCGCTGCGTGGAGACGGTGGAAGCCAGATGTGGGTGTGCAAAGGAGGCATGAGGATGCGTGAATAGACCACGCATTTACAGCTAGTAAATACCCACAGAGTGCTTGTTCACATCCCAGTGCCTTATCTGCTGGCAGAGGACCATAAACACACACTTTTTTGATGCATCTCTAACCGTACTACCCTGGGCTGTGATCTCAGGTTTCACAGCTAAGCAAGGGTCACACCTCCAAGGAAAACTCTCAATAAACTAAGTGGATCACTTATTCGGTAAATGCAACTCTTTCTTCTGAGTCAGTGTTGAAGTAATGCCAACATCCATCGTAAGTCATCAGAAGAGATTAATCCATGGATCTTTGCCACCAAAATACAGGCCTCTGCCGCTTCAGAACGAGAGGGAACTGCTTCGCTTGGTAGAAAATAGCAAGCTCTCATTCTATATGCAGAGGAGCCACTGAATTAGGATATAACACAATTTCACAGAGTGTCACACCAGCAAAATATTAGGAAGCAATCTGCTATTTTCAGATGAAACAAACGTATTTGTCACTGCTGAAAGTCTTCCTGAGTCTCCTCATAAGGGCACAAGTACCAGCGCCCGTTCCAAGAGCACGCTCTTATTCAGCTTATTGCATTCCACCTCCCGAAATTCACTCCACCCCTTTATCAGCTACTTCTATTCCATTTCTTCTTTGCTTCCCTGTCAAAAGGTTTCCTAACGGGTATGGCTAAGTCTAAAAAGAGTTGTAAAAAATACTCTCACTGTATTCTACCCCAGGCAGAGCTGCTATGTCCTGATGCATTTTCACGCTCTATGTAGGGCACAGATCCCTTTAAAATCTACATAAAGCCAACCTGTCATACCAAAATAGTTGTATGTTATCCACTCTGGCCATGGAGAGACCGTTCCTTATCATGTATTGATGAGATCTAGTATACCAAACCCCACATCCTAAACGCTAACAATATGTTAAAAGTACCTGCACAAAAATGCTTTAAAGCCTCATTTAACTTAACTCTAAAAAAATCTAAAAATCTATTAACAGAAACAAATTGTAATTAAGATTGTTGTTGACCTAGCTTCTCCCTGCAAAGGCGACTGAATAATAATCTTACATTTACACAGTATCTTTCAGTCTAAAGAATTCCATCCAACAAGTCTGATCATACACACACTTACACAGAAGAGTGTTATTAACATACACAAGTAATCCTAAGTAAACCAATCTACCCAGTTTCATTACCAGCAACTACTGAGCTCGATCCACTCAGTTGTACGGGTTCTTTTTATCTACCTTATCCATCCGTCAACAACTTATCCACCCATCAACAAACTGTCCCTCTAACATCAGCAGTGCATTGGCAACAACTTCAGTCTTAATCCTTATGTTCTGCCTAAAAAAAAACAAAACAAAAAAAAAAACAAAACCAAAACAAAAAACAAACCCTTCCTCCAGCTTCATTCAACCTCTTGTCAAACCTCTATCACCAACGTTACAAACCAACCCCTAGAGACAAACTCCAGCAAAGGCTGAATCTGGCTTACCTGTCAGAGTATTTGTTTTTAAGCAGTCACCTGGGGCGTATTGGGAGTGTACTGGTTTTTAATAGCCCAACTTTTTCCATCTTATTCCGCACACAGAAAACCTAGACGAAACCTAAAGCTGTCTTCTACAGTTTCAAAACACCCCTTTCCTGCACCATCAAGTACTTAAACCAAAGGTCAGTCTCACAACCAGCTCTACCCCAGATCAGCTTTCATTTGCCTGCGGTACTCCTGCAAGATCACTAATTTAATCATTATCATGCAAGGAAGGGTTATTCTGAATCACTTGGTTTACCTTATGGTTACCAAAATAGGCCTTGTTTAAACAGCTGGCTGTCAGGTATCCACAAAGCACGGCAGAGGGAAATCCACCTCCTCCTCTGCAATTGGCATGGCAGTTGGAAAACATTCCCTGATGACACCAGTCTGCACAATTATTTTCTTTCCGAATACTTGCTTCAAGTAAAATGAATTGCAAGAAACCAGTGTAGTAACATCATTCCGGGCAAGCGTTCCCCAAGCAAACTGCCACTCCACCTTGAACCTGCACCTTCCCTGGCCGAGTTGTCTGCCAGTCTGAATGGATGAGGGAGCAACGCACCTTGGGAACGGTCATTCATACGTCTCAGCCTCTTCCAGAAAACACGCCACTGGTGGCAGTAGTCATCGGGACTTGCACTGCACACAGACTAGCAGGATCCCAGGAGACAGCTGTGATTAGCACAGGGCACCTGATGGGGGGACAGGAAGGAAGCAGCAGTGCTTGCTATCCACCATTGCTACCGGATGGCAGAAAGCTTCCTCAGGTGGGCAAACAAAATACTGCAGAAACTGTCAACAAACAAGAAGCTGTCACCTCTGTGCCCTCTACACCACCCCGGGATGCTCATTGTTTTCAAAAGGGAAAACAAACAAATTAATAAACCAGAGCTGTTTACTAAAAAAATCTACTGTAGCCAATCCTTGCGCATCCACCATCCCAGTATTGAGTCAATCTGAGCCCGTATGGTGACCCTGCTCCAATTCATGCATTTATAAAAGCATAAAACCCAACTGTCTTGGCATTGGAAACTGCTTGGTCAAAGTACGAACATTCCAGTTTGAGAAAAACCAAGTCAAGGATGGGTGGCCCAGTATCTGACCTAGTTTCTCTTATAACCTTCAGCTAAAACTGGAAGGAAACAGAGACGTGAAAAAGGGCTGTTAGATCTTGTACTCCATCTCCTTGAAAACGCTGAATTGCCTCCTCCAGTATATTTGCTAGTGACTTGCCTAGTCTTACTCTTAAGATCCGAAGGGGAGGGGAGGGGGGGCAGGGGGAAGGAGGGCTCTCACTACACCTGGACTAATATAGGCTCCAATACATTTTTCTATCATTAAGTTTTTGCCCAGAATTCATCTTAAACTTTTATTTCCTTGATTTCTTCATTTATTCCTAGGTATTCTCCCACAGAATACACACAAAAATCAGATTCCTTTGAGTACAATACATTTCAAATATCTACATGTAATTAACCTATGTGCCCATATTCACTGCCAGCCTAGAAATACGTCTATTTCTTAATATTTCCTCTCATCCAGTTCCTCCAGACCCTTAAGTATTTTGTTGCTCTTCTCTAACCTTCGTTCAAATTGTAAATATCTTCCTGTTGATACAATACTTCAGAGTTTCCAGATGTGTTCACGGCAGATTCTTTATATAAAGGGAATCCCACCTCTTTGTTCGTGGACATGGTACCTTTTTCTTGTCAGCTCAACCACAAAGCATGCTGTTCTGTAATCAAGTCACACTGCAGACTCATGTGTTAATTCCTGCTGGGTCTTAATTCTAGATCCCTTCCAGCACCACTATTACCCATCAGTATGTTCCTGATTTGAGACCCCTGTGAACTTGCCTTTTCCCCAAATTTGTTCCCTTCACTCTACTATCCTGCAGGAATTCTTCATATGTTCTGTTTACTCAAAAGCAAAGATGTTAGTATCAAAGGTTATAGGTTTTGCTTGAGGCCCCTATTCAACAAAACATTTAATTACATGCCTAACTTTAAGCACATGCTTAAATCCAGTTGACCTCAGCAAGCAGAGATGACCTTAAGCATACATTAAAAAAAACAAAAAAAACAAAAAAAAAAAACCAAAAAAAAGGCATTGAAGCTTCTGCTTTGCTGAACCAAATCCTCAGGTTCTGTAATCACTTGGATGGTTTATTTTCCTTATTTGGCAAGAATTGACAGCTCAATGCTTTTATGTTACAGGATTTAAAAATGAAGCTTCAAGAGAGTCCAAAACTGACATCATGCTTTTGTTCCTTTCTTAAAATAAGAATAGGAAATAAATACCTAAGTAAATACACAACAGTACAATAATGATTAAGTCTATAGGATTTAAACATGCAGTAACTCACTCTACATTCTTGTTACTGCAGTTCCCTCTTGAAAAAAAAGAAAAAAAAAAGCCCTGTGAAAAATTTGAAAAAGCACAGTGAGATATGCAGCACATTCCCCGTTAGCTCATTATCCACTACCATCATTGCGCAGTTAAGTGGAGAGAACAAAGCTGTCCAGTTCTTAATTCACGTCTACCAAACACCTTTAAATGCAATGGACTTAACTTACTGTTCCACAAAAGATGGATTTTTAGGGGAGAGAAGGGGGAAGAAGGTAGTAGTCTTTGGTTTTGGTCATGGGTTGACTATTTCCATCCGTGGCCAACCCACATGACAGCAGATGCAAGATTTTACATTCATCACTAGCAACAAATGCAGTTGGCATAACAAGAATTTCGTGGAGAGTATTTAAAATCACTTCCAAATGTCTTCCATTGTTTACACACAGAATACTTCACGACCTTTCTTCCCCTCTTGTTTCTTGTTTGTACTTTTTGTTTTCTTTGCCTTCCTTCATTCTGCTGCCTGGTAAACACAGGCAGAGGCTAAGCGGGGACTGCAATTAGGCAACCATACCAAGCTTAATCTGCGGACTACCTAATTGTAAGATTCGAGGTTTGGGAGGAGTGCCATCTGAGAAAGAAACGGAGAAGAAAAATTGGAAAATGACTATTTCCTCTCAATCCATAAAGCCTTCCAAAATTCAATTAACATGTTCTAAACTAAACCATCCACGCACGCTATGGGACTCAAATGTGTGATTTCAAATATAGACAAGAAAGTAGCTGCTCATTGATATTTACTGGAATTATAATATTCTCTGACCATTCCACTTCCACCTTTTTTACTGAAGTGGCACCTGTTGTAACACTTTTGCACCTCAGTACTTGAGATGGACCAGAAAAATACCTATAAGCAATATAAATAAATTGTACATGACTGCATATTGGATCTGTTAAATAATACTGTGAACCCCAAAGTCACTCAGAGAACGCCGTTCCCGCGCGTAGCACAAATATTGTTGTTTAATAATGCATACATGATTAAGTTCGCCGTCTTCCCCACAGCAAATTTTTCTTGTGATTTTATAGTTTCCCAGATGGAAATAATACCTTCACTGGTGCAACCAATAGGCAAACTACCACTGTGTTTACTTACAGTGTCCCCCCCGCTGTAAATACTGCTGGAGAGCAAAGACTTGTAGGTAAAACTCGGTGACTTTTTGCCGCCTTCTCCTATGAAGGAAGGAAGGAAAGGTGGCAAAGAACAAAAGCAGAGAAGCTCCTCTGCTATGTTGTACACACAACTACTCATCCGTGCCTCCTTTCCCCACCGCAGGTCAGCATCTCCAGCAGCCTTCCAAGCACCAACACCCGCTGGAAGGCTGAAACCCGCTAGGGCAGCAAGCACCCACACCGGGTTACATCCGCAGCTCGCATTAATGGATTTTTTCAGATAGATGGCAGCGCACAAAGCGCGTCCCAGGTTGGTCCAGGGTCGAGATGCCACTTCAACGCTCAGACACTTTAACTAAGGGAATTACTGCATTATCAAAAGCACTTTTAGAAAGATCATGGCTTAGGATCCGATCCTGCTGCACTGTGATAGCTCTAGCTCTTTTGAAGGGGTGAACTGGGTGCCACGAACGTAAACGTGGCAAAGCAGCACTTCGGATTTTACTTCCCATTCCTGCTAGCGGCAAAGGATTTTTCTTTTAATACATTCTACCAAACGTAGTTTTAAAACACAAAGCTAAAGGATGACTAACGCGACAAAGTCCAAAAAGATACTGCACACTGGATACAGGAGATGATAAAGCTGATTTTCAAGGATCTGTAAAAGCATAGATTTAGAAATAGTCCAGCAATAAGAACGTGGTATTTCAAATCACTCTTATAGGCAAAAATTCTACAGCTACTACTTAATTTTGTGCCCTCTTCATTCTAACAGACATTGTTATCAAGCTAGGAGAGCAGAGTGAAATTTTAACCATTTAACTGCACGTACCCCAGCAAATCTCTTTCTCACAAGAGGAAAATACTAACAAAGCAGCTGAAGCAAACAGGAGCAAATCTCACTGCACAATTAGTAGTTCTGTACCTACTACTTGGGGGTTTCGACATACAGCTATCGTGATGTGGAAGCATCCACCATCGTTTTGTTTTCTGTTCGCAGTAGGGGGTTGCTAGGAAACAAAATACTATTGTCTGATTTCATGATCTATTGCCTGGTTTGCCTGGCAATAGAGTCTTCCAAATCTATTACCAGATTACTTTATATTTTACAGAGAGATTAAGACTAACATCAAAACAGAAGCGCACAGAGAGGAAGAGTAAAAAATGCCTCAAAATTCAGGGGAGGGGATGTCTATAGTCCAGGTTGAGGAAGACAAACTATCCTGAGAAAAAATGAACTTAAGCAGTCTGGCGATATTTATATACGCATGCACTCACACGTGTATCAGCGTTCCTTGACTGTATCTATACTTTTGTCGACTTGTCAAAGACTCTCTTGCTTCTGAGGATACAAAACGTCCTCTTACTACTCGAGAGCTACTGTACGCTGCAAGTTCTGTAAATACCACATGCTGCAGAACGGCTGGTGCAGGCGAGCACACACGCTGGAGTCATTTTTGTTCTTGGAATTCAGCTCAGGGTTGTTTCAGTGCCTTAATTTCTTTATGTAATTTTTTTTTTTTTTCCCCACACACATTTGGACAGATAGAAGAGTCGCAGAGAATTCCTCACTCTCCTCCTTCCCCTCCCCCCTTCAGTTGTAACATAAATAAATAAATAAATAGATTGATAAATAAATAAATAAAAGCATCANTAACACGCAACATAGAAAATACACAATTCACAGGCAGGATCTAAGAGCTTCTAGTCTCTCCTGCCCAGAGATGGATTTCTTCAGCCCCTAACCTTCCTTTCAGAAACCAGGAGCCCTCACCAAATACACATTTAGAATCAAGAGAGTAAAACGCAAAAAGGCTTTTTCCACCCCAGACAACAGCAAGCTACTTCTAGCGATTAGATCAAAGCAACCGGAGATGGACGCGACCCACAACCAATCCCACTCCTCGCCCGGGTA
>VYXH01002128.1:110645-166630 GCA_013397275.1 Burhinus bistriatus
CAAATGGCAAGGCAGGTGTGCAGGGGAGGCAAGGCTCCCGGAGGAGGAGGAGGAGGAAGAAGGGGGCGGTGAGGAAGGCGGGGAGCGCACGGCCCGGCGGGCGGCGGGACACGGACACACGCACACACACGCCCTACAAGCCCGGAGTACTCCAGGCACCCCCGGCAGAGCATCCTGCCGCAAGTTTTCCCCGAGGCCTCCCCTCAAACACGGCCGGCCGCTGTTCACAGCACTCTGGGCAGTTTGGGGAGCTACACCCCATCCGATGGGATTGGTGCTTTCTTTGGAAATCCTCCTGTGAGAAGCAGTTGCATGTCTTATCTGCAGAGGCTCACACCTCCAAGTTAGCTGTGGCTTAAAACCAGCACCCCTCAGGGGAAACCCTTGCTGCAGGGTTGGAGTTTTTTGCTTATTCATCTCCCAGGCAGGAGACAACCCTCAAAGTGTGGCAAAAGCACCTGACCTCACCTTTCTTTCACCAAGCCATGGGGGCAGACGGCCAAGGATAGCTCTTCCCAGGTCAAGGCGCTGGGCTCAGAGGGTCTGGCGGCAACAAGTGCTTCCCCAAAGCCAAGCACTGCTCCTTAGAGATGCCACCGAACACCTCATTGGAGCAGAGAGGCTTTTGTGGCTCCATCTCAGCTCCTGCAGAAGGTGCTTGCCAATCTGAACTCTTCCTGCTATTTGAGTGGGAAAAGCTTGTTCTTCTCCTGGCCTGAGTTACCACGCAGGGCTGCTGTCAGCAGTCCCTTTCCTCTGTAGAGATGGTTGTGATTTAGTGCTGGAGAAAGCCTTTGTATGCCCATTTATAATACGTTTCAGCACACTTCTAGGTGACGATTACTTGGTAAGTGAAAAGTGGCTGTGGCTGAAAGGGGGAAGCTAACATCAGATACTAAATATCGCATGCGGCAGCTATGATTTCTAGTGGTAGGAAGAAAATCTGATAGAAAAATCTCCTGCCTCTCTTTTTCCACAGTACTGCTTTCACCAAAGCGGTACTGAAATACATCCACAGGTATTGGGGTAATTATATATGCTCACCAGCCCATCGGTTTGGGTTTACCAACAAGCACACTTATGCAACAGAAGCAATTTCCACACCACTAGGCTCATCTGATTTAAACAATACTGGCTTGTGTTGCCTCTGTGTGTAGCTTTTTTCCCTTGGCTGGCAGGGTTAGTGTCACAGCTCCAGTCTGAGAAGTGACAACAAATAATACGGACATAAATTACACCGAGCAATACAAGGACACACACATGGAGGACAAAACGTGTAAATTAATGCACTGGTTTAGGTAAGTGTTAACTACCTCTGCTGAGGAGCAGGAGCCACTCTTGGCCCAGCTATGCAGATATGGATTACTTATTTTGCAACCGGTTCTTGCTTTGCTTTTTAGTGGCGATACAGATAGCTGAGTAAAGGAAAAGTTGCTGGAGGCATTTCTGTTAAATGTAGCCCTGATGAAAGTAAGACTTAATTATAACTTGAGTATCTTCTTTTATATTATTTACAGTAAAACACATCTTTTTGATCTTTTAAAGCACAGACCCTAAGCCTGTTCATTCTTAAGCAAGCACCTTTTAAAAAGCACGCGGAAAGCTTGCGAAGTTCATGCACAACTTGTACTTCACCTGTAGTGTAAATTAGCTTGCGAAATCAAGGACTAGTTAAAAAAATTGCACAAACTCCAGTTTCTGAATATATTTATTATGTTTGTTGCCTTTATCTGTGTTAAATTTGCTTCATCTCTTTCTCCTAACACTGAACACAGTTGTACTTAGAAACACACACCTCCAACAACGCAACACAGACAGTTTAAACACACTTCTCTTGACTGTTGCTTAAGCCTTGGTTGATCTAAAACAGAGGTAAAAGAAAATATCTCTGCCAATGTTGGTCCTGTTTAACATAACTGACTGAAGCGTGAAAACACTTGATAAGGTTATTTCATTATGGCAATTTAGGGTTGTCCCTTCCCTCCCTCCCACAGAACTGCCTGGATAAGTGCGTGCACACAAACACGCAAGCACTAATCTGCAGTAGAAGGTGTTACCTTCTTTGCGTGATTTTCACTAACATTTTCAGCATTTAATTGCTATTTGTGGGTCGGTACAGTGCCAGGTTCCAGCCAAGACCTCACTTTGTTATGAATAGCTCTTGGTAAGTTGCTGGCTTGACCCCGAAGACTTTACAGTCTAATTTTTTAATAACTGAAGGATTTTATTTTTTTTTAATTTAAAAAAGAACTCATTTTAGCTGTCGCATAAGCATGCATTATATCCCAAGACTTCAATCAGAGCTGCACAGACATATCTGAGAGCACAATTAGGCCCTCTGGACCTTTTAAAGCTTAAAAAATAGTCATGTGTAATTCCTTCTTCTGTGGATCCTGCAAGCTTTAAGAGAATTTTTGAAAGCTGTAAATTCCTATTTATCCACTAAGAGGCTCACAGGCAATCTTCCCCTAATGGAAATAGAACTGTAAAGCTGAAACATTAATATACACAATATGATACATTACGCAGGGATAGACTCATCGGAGCCAACGAGAGGGCACAGTGGCCGTGCTGCTACAGAGCCAGAGCCAAGCAGGTTTGCTCCGCTTACTCGGCTTCCTGCACATGGGTTTCGCTATCTGATTTTTATTAGCACTGTACATTCTCTCTTAAAAAAAAAACAAAAACAAAAACCATCTGATCTTTGAATACCTCATCTGCATTGGCTGGCAGCTGGTATTGGCGAATCGGAGGGCACAGTTTGGTCTAAATACGCGACAGCTATTCTTCAATAACTGCGCTGTTAATATGCAAATCTCAGTCCTCTGTCAACTGTAATCTCCTGCCTCTGATTGGCTTCAGTGATGAAAAAAATTCAGGTTATTCGTTAGCAGGCAAAATACGCTCTTCAGGTTTCCCCTTAAGGTGAAGCGTTATAAAGCCTCGAGAATGTACGTGTTAGAGACAAACAACAACAAAGCAAGGCAAAAAGAAGCAAAGAAAATGGGATTAGAAACATGATAAAAGGGGAAAGTGTGCATTTAAAAATTATTCTGATTCCCTTTCTTCTTCCTGGCTTTCTCTTGGGAGTTTTGCCAGTGACTGCAGATGGGCCATTTTTGTTCATTTCTTTCTCAACCTTTGCCTTCTACATACCTATGATGGTGTGCTTGAGTTCACAGCAGAAGACTTGAATTTGTACTGAGAATGCCATTTCTGTACTGGAAGACACACACGTGTCTGTGTTCATGGGTCAGCTTTGCTGGCCTGCAAATAGAATGCCAGGAAGAAATATATCAATGTGTATTAATAAATATCTTGACATTAAAAAGGTGGATGGAGGAATTGAGCAAGAAGCAATCTATGGTTCAGCTCTTTAAAAGCCGTTGCAAAAAATAACCATCAATATCACCACCAATATTGGCATATTCTTCACAGAAGCCAGACCTGACTAATCACTGAACTTAGCAGGGCCTTTTCTGCAAGACATGAGCTGACAGGAATGCTCATGCCAACTCAACTGTCAAGAAAAACGTTTCATTTTCCATCAGAGTCCAATATGGCATGCAAAGGTAAGATGTGTTTTCTGTTACATGGTATAAAATTTAGATAGTTCTGTTAACTCTGGTAGTGGAAATTCTGAGGAGCCTTTGCAGAGCTGGGTTGGGCTTGAGGGTCTCCAAAGTGGATGTTCCTCCCTCTTTGGCTTTATTTTGTAAATTTTCCTTCACATAGCACCTGACAAGCTGCATTGTCTTCATTCCTGCACAGGTGCAGCCAGCTCTCCTGATTTCTTCTTTGAAGTGGCAGATGAGATCAAGCTAATAATTTCTTAGATCTGTCTGTCTAGGCTGAAATCATGGTCCCAGTGAAATCAATACAAATTTTATCATCAGTTTTGTCACAGATGTGATTTTGCTTCTCGGAATTGGCAGCACAGTATTTTTGGAGGACTGGACAATTACTCTAGTTTCCAGATGAGATGAAGAAGGTGAGCTGCTCTTAGCATACAGTGAGTGACCCTTCTCTTCCTCAGGTTTTCACCAAGGGGGAGCTAGATTATTTTGGGTGGGTGGACAAACCCTCTGATTAAAAAGAAGCAGAGTTCTGAGAAATAAGGTAATCTTGCCTGTATTTCCCATAAAGCATATAAAGCAGCTTCTTGTACAAATTATTAAACAAAGAGTGAAGGACATGCACCTATGAAGAACCTGCATTAAAAGCGTGATAAGGTTACCTGACTGCAAGTCCTTAGACATCTTGGAAGGATGGAGGGCTCAGCTCAGATGGGACTTCACACAGGGCTTTTGATTAATTTTCCACAAAGAGAGAAGTTGTAAGAAAAGATAGCTATGCCGTGGAGCTGCTTTCCTTTTCTATCTCACGCATTTCAGATACAAAGATAATGGGAACAGCACAAACAGAAATGCAGGCAGATATCTGAAATGAAAGGTTAGAAGGAAAAGGTTTTGACAAGAACTGCATAGGCTTCCCACAGCAAAGGTCAAACAGTGACCTCCACACAAATTAATGCCACTTCAGCTACTATAAAGGAACTTCAATATTTCACTTTCAGTAAAAAGCCTGAAAAACGCATTTGCAATCCATTTATTCTGCTGGGTTTTTTTGCCCAAGTGGTATGACCATCTCTTTCAGATATATATAAGGATTCTCATTTAATAAATAATAATAAAGCTAGGTAATAATTAACTCTTAAATGTGTTCTCCCTGGTCTTGCTTTAGGGAAAAAAGGAAAAAAAAAAACCCAAAAACCAAACACCACAACATGCTTCAGCAGCCAGAGCTACAAGCACATCCAACCAGATAATTGACACAGCCGTTGAGCCAGCACAGTGTTAACTCCATTTTAAGCTTCCTCAAATCATCTAGCTTTAGAAACCATGTAACTTAATTGGATTGCTACAGACCTGACAGCTCCCCATGTACCTTACGCTAACGGATTGCATCGTTACTGTATGATTGGATACATACGCTAATGCTGTCAGTCCTGAGAACTGTCACCAGCCCTGCAGCTCATCCTTCATCTTCCAGTCACCATGAGAAAATGAAAACAAATGTGTTCCACCCCTAAATCTGAAAAATAAAATTTGGGAGAATTTAAAACCACCACATATCAGAAGAAGAAGATTTGGGCCAAATCTCACATCCTTGGTCACGTAGGTGATTCTCCACCATATGGCCAGTTCCACTGAAACTCCAGTTAACTCCAGCAGGCTCATCAAAATAATGACTTTTACTTAGATGAGGAAAAGTCTGCTGAACGAGGTCTTTATAATCCCAAAGGAGAAAATATGAAGACGGTTTACACGGTAACAGTACGTATGCTCAGTAAACACAGATAGAGAGATGGTTTGGATAATAGAAGCTAAACAGCAGATTGACAAATTCTAAAATGCAGTTTCATTTTCCACCTTAACGAAGCAAAAGCTAACGGTATTTGTAAACTGAAGATGTCCCCAAGGCACAAGTGACAAGTAGGTGCCAAATCATCATCAAAAGTCTGTAAGAATTAGATACCTCTCCGCCATTGAGTCAGCACACATCTCCCCAGCTTCAGAGATCTTTTGAAAGAGAAATCGGTGTTTTGACCTTTACGCCATCTCTTTGCTGCTGATTTCCTGAATGCCCATTGTACTTTATCACTATTCTGCTTATTTTGTAACACAAGTTACACATTTTTATTCAGAAACCACCCAAAGCAAGCATAATCCTTGTTCTTAACTCTTACGTGGGCTATCCAGACATTATTGCCCCATTTTGAGGGGAAGAGGAGCAGACTGAAAGGACAGAGTTACTCCACCTTTCCCATGTTAATGTCAATAAATGCTGAGTTAAGCTGCTACTGATTATTTTGTAGAGAAAAGTCTGTTTTTTCAACAGCACCATGGGCAATTTTCCAAACAGACAAAAGTAAATATTCTGGAAGAACCCATTCCGGTAGGGGGACACACACAACACGTGAGTGTGTGTCTTTTTTTTTTTTTAAACCATTCATAATGACAGCTATGCAGAAATTATGTACAAAATTACCATTTCCAACCACTCTTCTCTGAGGGTGCTCTCACCATCTTTTCAGCAACTGCCCCTCTTCTTTTTACCTTAGGTGATGAGTGGTCCTTGTGCAAACCTATCAGACAGGCTGTTAAAGGATTATTTTTCCCAAGCTATACTATTCTTTAAGTCACGGGCTCAGCCTGACCTACCTTGCTTGTGAAGATCTTCCTAAGTGAGACTACAAAATCCCTCCACTGTTCTTTGTCATAACCACATCACTATGCAAAGTTTCCACAAACCATTAACTATCTATACAGTCCATCCATACTTTCCATGCATACTTTCATCAAGTAATCCTTAATTCAAGCAACTCTTACCCCCAACATTGCACTTTGATGTTGTAAATAGTCTAGAATTTTACTAGGAGGAGGCATCCTGATTTTTTTCCTACTTAGTTCAGCTGTCACTAAAATGCAGCCACATCTGGGGTGGCTCTTTAGCAATACACAACAGTGCTATATAACATGATGGCTGGGAATGGAAAATAAAGACTAATGTATTCAGCTGAAATGATGACTGAAATTTCCATAGGCAGAATATAATTACCTGAGCTGGCATTCTGCCAGGACACTGGGGTTAACATTATTACTCCTACAATACTCCTATTTATGGGCAATATGGAAAAAAAGTAACAACAGGATTTTTTAATTGAACCACTGTGAACCCAACTACAGTAGGTTGCAGTCCAATTAAAATTGACAGCCCAGTGAAGCGGATACACATGACACACAGATAAATATAGAAAAACCAAGTTGTTCTCTTTTTCATTGTCTCTCCTCTTGGTGGTTTGTTTTTTTTTTTCTTTTTCCCCCACTGGATATTTCATTTCGTTTTCTAAATCTTTTGATGCCAGGAAACTATCATTGACTGGAAACACTTACTAGCTTTTTGCAGACAGTTTTCATAACTTAAAATAAAGATGGAAAAATATATCCTGTTAAATGTTTCAGCATTGCATTTCTTTCCTTTTCTACAGCACACTATTAAAATTAGATTGGCTGTGCAGCAGGAGATTAGAAAGAGCAACTGCTTTTAGCCTTTAATAGTAAATGACGCTGAAGTCACTAAATCTGTCTTTGAAGCACACATAGTGCATGCAGTACCAATTGGAAACTTGTAGCTAACCTACAAGCAAGCAGTCTGATCCCCTACCAAAAATGCTACAAAGGCTAACTCCTGAAAGGCAAAACTACTTTCTATTCTTTTTTTTTTTTCTTTCTTTTGGGAAAAATAAATGCTTGAAATGGCATAAAATATATTACACTGTTCACTCCTGGTTCTGCAGTCTTTACTCATATGAGTATCTCTTTCTCAGACATGTAGAACCATGCAAACACCCACCGAAGTCAATGGGACTCCTGGGGAATTAATATTCCCTGTCTGACAGAGGTGTTGTGAGGCATGCTTCATTAGTGTGCTGAAGCACTCCGAGAGCCCTAGATAACAGCTGCTATATGTTGTAAGAAAATAGTACTATTCATTATTACAGAAGAGCTAAACCATGTTTGTAATTGACCATTGCCTGAATCTTTTCCGAAGTTATTGGGTTTGGAGATATGCCTCAAAGCAACTCTGTTATTTAACAGAATGAAGAAAGTAAAGCAGCAACGGGGTATGTTTTAAGAGCAAAACAGAAGAAAGCTCCCCTGGGCTGTATCCTATTGACCTCTAGTTCCATTATTGTTTCTAAAATGTTTTTCCATTTAAGGCATTGCCACTGAATCCTTCCCAGGAAGCCCTGGGAAAAGATATAAAGTGAGGTCTCTACTAAGCTTGTAAGTAACATCTCTAAAAATGGAGGGTTGATTTATGTTTTACTGACAGCCAGGTTTAAGGGGGAAAAACCCTCCAGGCTTTGGTTATGAATCTTCTATAATATAATAAATGGTGCCATCTACTGGCTCTCTTTTGCTTTTTATCAGTGTCAGGGTTTGATTGTACAGTAGAGCTACTGCAAGTGGCATTAAAACACTGAAGAAATCAAGCCAACATGACTGTAGCTAGCACACTTCCTGACAACGGATCTTGGAATGATTTACAGGGGTTTCCATAAAGCAAACAAGCCTAAAATGAAATAAGAGTAGTAGGAGAAAGAAAAATGGCAAGATGCAAGCAAGGCAGAAAAGGCAGCGTTCCAGCAGACATGTGAAACTGGATGAAGGGTCGATTCTGAAGACAGATACAGCTAAGCTGAACCAGATGCAGCCATCCCATAGGACAAATCAGTGATGAGACTCCTCAGAGAGAAGAGGAGAGCTTCTCCAATACCTCCCAATTAATTTTTGTTAGAAAAAGAACAGCCAATCATGCTGTTTTTTTCCCTTCCACCCACTCCAGTTTCTACTATTAAACAAAGAAGAAAATGTAAACAGCCCTGACAGAAGAAATATACAGATAGACAGAGAAGTTATGGGTCAATTTCTTTCTCAGAGCTCAATATTTTTCCTGATTTACACCAGGAGCAAGATTTGACTCTCTGACTTACGCCTCAGAAAACTACATGAACTGTGCTGTGTCCTACTCTTAGGTACACTAAGCAATCTTGGCACCTCTTCTGGGGCTAAACTAGACCCACTGGGTAAAGGAAGTGCTACAGAATATTTTGTTGTTATTGTTGTTGCTTTTCATGTATCTGGATAATTTGCTTGAAAAAGCAAAATCAGCTGTAGAGCTATTTTAGTCTGATTTCCTATGAAAAAGAGACTAGTGCAATCACAGCATCTGGCAAAAGGGAACAGTCTCAAAAATACACAATTTTGTCAAGTGCTTCACAAAAAGCAGAGTGACTGTTAGTGCTCTTTTGGAGCAAAAAGCACTAACGGAAGCTCTTCTTAGACATCAGACAACTCCACCAGATGTAAATCCATAAGAAGGTGTTCTCCTTCAGTTCAGCTTCTCATAAAATATGTGTTTCTTGTGATAGTCTTCACCTGGTAAGAAACAGATAAACAGGTCAGGATGGAAATGCAGGTTATCAGGGCTTTTATTGCTACAAATGGAACCTGCATCAGAGCAAGTTACAGCTTCTTGGGCTCCAGCTTCATCTCCTGTCAATGAAGAGCATGTTTATCTGTGCCTCATGGAGTGCTTTTAGACTTAGTGCAAGAGATCATGGAAAGTGTATCTCGACACAGATGTAGATTTCTCCATGCCTAAATCAGAACTGCAAAGAGAGTCAGCAGCTCTCACAGCAGAGTCCCATCTCCACTCCTGGGCCCCATGTTAAGATTTTTATATAGCCCTCAGGAGTATGAGTTTTCACAGCAGCCACACACTGAGGAATTTCAGGCAATACAACTCCATTTGGAGTTGTGCTAGAAAGGACTGGGAACACTGGCGTTGCTGTGGAAAGCCTTTCATGCAGCCCTTAAAATGAGAGGCTTCTGGAAAGTAAAATCACAGAACACAGGCTGAGAATCCTTTTTCACACGTGTAATCAGGACTTTCCAAAAGGGGTAACTGAGGGCCACAAAGAAACTTATGACAATAAAAGTGGTATACATTTTGTGATTAGCATGCAGACCCAATCTAACAGACTCTGTTTTCATGTCAATGTGTGCAAACATTTTCTTCTCACTTCATTTGGTTTACCTAGTAGTTAATGGCCTGATATCGCAAACTTGATGTTCTATAGATTTGGTATCCTGCGAGATACAAGATCAGTTTTGTAGCAGGCTTTCCGTAGTCTCCCTTTACATTTTTCATCAGTCTCAGATTAGTGTTAAGATTTAAATCTCGTGAAGATGATATTCAGCACATCGATTCCTTCCACCAGGCGGGGCAGTTTCTGTCCCAGTACGGGTGTGGCAGGGTAAGAGTTCTCTTTTTGGCATGAACACTAACCTTCTGTCTTAAATGGACCCCAACTAGGCTGTAGTGATCTCTTGAACAGCATTAGGTTCTAAGAGGAGAGGCCTAGCTCCTGTAAAAAAGGCACTGACAATACTTCCACTCTCCAGCTCCTATAAGAAGTCTCTGGACAATGTGTAGCATTGGAGAAATTGGCTACTGCTGCTCTGCATGAAACCTACAGCTTCCAGTTCAATTCTTGGCTCTGGGAACAGGCAGGGAGCAAGCATGAGTCTAGGTGGCAGACGGGGACATTGCTAATTGGTCTGTTTTGATGCTGGGCCATCTGCTGGCAGACACTTCATACTTCTCTCTCAGTAGTGATTTGCCATGTCAAAGAGCTACAGATATGGGAATGATAACAAAGAAAGTGAAAACTGCCATCACTTCAGTGCAGACAATCATTTTTCCTCAACTGTGCTAACCAAATTTGCTGCAGAACATTGTGAGGCAGCTTGGACTTGGGAGACTCTTTTCAGACCAAAAAATGTGATTTGTCTTTCTTACAGTGTCAAGTGGCAATGATGTTATGTGAGTGCCATCATTTTAATGCGTTTTTTCCTGCTCTCTTACAAAGCCTCGTGATCATTATAAAAGGAGAAAGCAGAATGGCCTACTTGTACGTGCGAAAAAGTATGCTGGGTGAAAACTACCATGAGAGCAGTGGTTCATAAACAAGGGATCAGAACTCAGTGAGGGTTATGAGTGTGACAGGAGTTTTATTGCAAAAGCAGAATTCACTAACAGAAGCAGGAATAAAAGACTGCAGTTGCAACTGGAAGAGAATTCAGGAGCATGCTGGAACCAGTGGAAAAGTTTGGGAGCTGTTCCATCAAACTGTTCCAGTTTAAAGACTGGCAGCAGATTACAATCTTTATACTATGTAAAACTTCAACTTTCATATTTTCTTCTCCAGAGATTACTGGCTACAAATCTTAGTATTTTTGTGGTAACAATTGTGTCTTTGTCTTCTGTAATGTCCCTGCCATGTTTTAGATGCTCTGGGACAGTAAATGACTGTGATTATACTGCTTTGGGGGAGGTACGATATCAGAGCTTCTGTCTGTCTTTCACTTTTAAGCAGAGTTGCTAAGTTCTCTGTGTTTTTTAAAGATTTTTTTCTGTTTTTCATTAAAATGAAAGAAAATTAATCAGATCAGCCATTTACAATGCAGTAAATCAAACAAAATGTTTTTTCACTGGAAGGGACATAAAATGTCTTCTCAAACCACCAGTGCCTAAAAAGAAGGAATTCTACTGTCCCTGTGGACCTGTTTAATTATGTCACATGGAAAAATGTCACCCTCTAGGAGGCCAAGTTCCACTCTTTCATTGTTGATGGAGCTGTATATTTCTAACTATAGGAGATCGTAATGGGAAATGATGGCAGAACCATCAGTGGAGTACCTCAACACAAAAGGTAATTTGAAATTTAAAAGCAACTATTTTACCTTGACTTTTCTTAATGTCACCACCTCTATCCCAGACAAACACAGGAAGAAAGACTATTTGCTGTGGTACTTTCAACAGTAACTGACCAGAATTTACCTAAACTAAGTGGCAAAGATAAGCTAAGTGAAAATAGTGGCCATATTTAAACCAAACACCCAGATTTTACACGGCTAAAAGTAAGCAAGTTGCATCTATGCTGTATTTTAGCTGTATGAGTCTGAAGTCCAGCTGAAGCTAATTGTGTGGGTTCCTTTTGTAGAACATGGAAGAAGAGTCACATCCATAGGGTGATTCGTGCTACATCCAACAGTCATCAGTTTTACCATGCACACTGGATGTGCTTCTCAGTCCAAGGAGCCTAGATGATTAGCTCACATTAGCTAATGCTTAAATGGCTGAGTATTAGACAAGACAAATTCCAAGACAGCCAAAAGGAACCTCTCTAGGGAAGGACATCACTGCAGGGCCATTCTGCTTTCTTAGAACAATTAATTGCACCAAAACACTTATTTGAGGAGAGGGTGAATCACCTTCTTAAGGTACCTCTCTTTCACACAGGAAATCTAGCTTATTTGTTTACATGCTTGGTATGGCTAAGGTTAGGCAAGAAGAACTACACAACAGATTCAGCAAGCTTCGCTGCAAGTGGTCTTCTGCCTTGCTGTGCATTCCACTATTAAAAGTCTCTGCCATGCTGGAGACGGGGGTGATCAGCTAACAGAACATCCAAATGCAGGCCGTGGAGGGAGGTGTTTTGCAGACAAATTACTTGGAATTCCAGCACTGAAGAACTACACTAGTGTATCTACTAAGGAACATCATTCCCAGTTGGAGTTTATTAGGCACATCTGCAGAAGTAAGAGAATTAATGGCTGTGAAACAGACCATTCACTTTCATGACGCTAAATCCCCACTGAAGAGGTACTCCCGTCTGGATATTGATTCAAACTACCTGTTAGGTTAAACAAACATGTCCTAAACTCTGCCCTAAAGATGATTGTCATATATGAATGAGGAAGAAATAAAGCAGACACATATTTCACACTGGTAATTTGGACTCAATAGCCAAAATCTCCCTTTTGTTATCTCTAACAAGTATGCCTCATTTTCCATTCAGGAGAGAAAAAAATCTCAACAAATGTATTTCCAATCAAACATTTCATCAGAATTCTCTGCTTTTGTATTGCATGTTTCTAAACTTCTAATTTTAGTATACTAGCACATGTTTTCTATTAACAGATCTTCTCTTTCTCATTTATGCTTGACCTTCTATATATCATTAATTAAAGTTGTTAGCATCACAATATGTCAGCTCTTCTTGTGTTCCATTGCTTCTAAAAACAATATTGCATTGCTGTTTTTCTTATCAGCTGCTCTTTTATGCTTTTATGACAGCTTTTGTGTTGTTTGTTTCCCAATGTACATTATTTTCCACACTTATGTATTAAAAGCAAACGTAATTATACTAAATGGTATCAGAAAATTAAAGCATTTGGGAAATACACTAATGAAAGTTCAATGCTCCCTTTGTATGAGAAAATTAGCACTCTTGAAGGGCTAATAAGCATGTTTAAGAATGTCTCTGGTGCAAATAACCTAAAAAGTAGTCAAAACCCCCTGTGCCATCAGCTAGTAATATAATGTAACATCAAGAAAAAAAAAAAAAAAGTAAGTACTGAGGAAAAAAACCAACATCACAAAGCCATTCAAATGGAAAGAAAGCCATCTGCAGCTGCCTGGGCAATATGAAGGCAAAGTGAGTTAGATTAAGTTTTAAAAGTGACAACTAAACTACCTACAGGGGTAACTGCAAATGTATGGTTCCTTTGTCAACTTCAGACTTATTGAAGTGGAGTCAAACTAGACAAAAGCTGCAGTAAATCAGCAACTGATCTATTAGCTCCTACTTTTCAACAGAAAACCAAAAAGGCTTTGAAATTCTTAATTACTGTATTTCTGAACATGGAATAAATGTGCTCTGTAGCTTCTTTTTAGGTATAAAAACAAAGGAGTCAAAACCACCAAAACATGGTGATTGCTACTGTAAGAACTGAAGTGGTGTTACGATGATTGTAATGAGTTACTTTTGATTTCATACTTTGATCCCTCTTTGACTAGTGAGGTGTTTCTTTGTTGTTTTGTGAGTGCTAATTGCTGCAGTGCTGTGTTAAATCATTGTTATGCTGGTTTTCTTGAGCAGCAAAATAGATAATTGAATAATTACAAAGGAGGAGTTCATTAAAATGGGTATAGCTATAGAAATGAGATTTTCCAGCAATTCAGTGAGGGGTTGTGTACAGTTATGCAAACAATCTGTTGAAAAACATTCTTTTCCTATCTAGAAGATCAAATGTTTCATGCACACAGCTTCTCTCAGAAGCAGACCAGGAAGAGGCAACTGCACTGGGCTGACTTTCTTCTCCATGTCCTACTGTGAGAATCTTTAATCCTGGTATAATTCAAAGTTCAGCCATAGAATTCCTCTGTTATTATAGGTAACTCAGCAAAACTCAAATTCTGCATGTAAAAACAGATCTCAAGTGTGTGAGAGGTGTAGGAACTACCATACACCCCTGAAGAGCCTGCAGAATAATGTAGAATGTCAATGAGAAAACTCTCTTCCACTTCAGACTTTCAAGTAATTTCTTTTCTAGTGCAGAAGACAGCAAAATGTTGGGTCCCATGATGGTTGAATACACCTGAGCCATGAGGTCACACAGTGAAGGAGTAGCTGCAGTGTTGAGCTGCAACAGGATCTAGGTGCTACCTCTCCAGCTGCCAAACTTACTGCCTTGCAAAATTTAAGCAGCTACTGCACCCTGTGAAGAAGCACTGGAGGTGCCATGAGGAAAAGAAAGACATTCCATGGGAAACTGAGCATCAAATAAATCTCATAGCCTAGTTCAAAGAATGAATTTTCAAAAAGTAACCTTGTAAGATTCTACTGATACTCGCGGAGTCAACATCAGGGTCAGTACTTTAGATCTTTTGCGCAGGTCTCTGTCACATGAGTTAACGGACACTGACAGTAACGTAGACTCTGATTCCCCAGTGGCTGGAGCAAGAGGAGATTATCTGCTGACTGTGGAGGATTTTTCAGACTTCGGAACCTCGTGTTCCACTACAGGCTCTGTAGTATAAAATGAACACAGGCTTATGTACTACTGTTCTCCCTTCCCCAGTTTCTTTTACTTCCACTCATTGCAGCCTATGTTTGTCTCCCATTCACATTCCCCTGCTATCCTTGCCTAAGTTTCCTACTTTTCCAACTTCGTCCTCATTTTTAAGGGACTGCTCAGCATTTTTCTGGTCATTAGGTACTAATTTTAAAAGTCTAGGTTACAAAGAAGAGACTGGAAATTCTCACTGATGCAAGTATTACTGGCAACTGGTGAGATAGCTCACATGACTGGAATGCTAAAGATCTTTAGACAAAATTTGTGTAGGGGAAGAGGTGAAAGCAGTGAATGATGTAGTGGTAGTACTACAAAGACACTGCTAGCTGGTCTGTATATCCCGATAATTCAGAAACTAGTTGTCAATATGCTAAAACACAAAAGACAAGAAGAGAATACAGCAGAGTGGGAAGGAGGGAGAGTCTTTATAGACCATGAAACCATACCAGAATTATTTCTTACGACTTGTCTGCAGTGAGAAGCAGACTGTGGGGGAGCAATTGTCTTGCCATGGGAGAATTCAATTTCAGAAATGTTGCATGGAGGTCACACAACTTATTAGAGTTTCTAAAATTATTCCTTGTGATCCTTTAACACAGAAAGTATTACTGTTCTCAATACAGGGTAACTCAATTATGGTCTCACTACGATGGATAGAGCTGTATTAATTCCTGGCCTGGAGTCAGTGAGGGATAACTGGAGAAGATAGATGGGATTTATATCATGTAATTTTAATAATCTACCATGAGTTTAGAACTAGTTGCCCTCGACTCCTTCTGCAGGCAACAGAGGGAAATAGGCACTGCCAGAAGGCAAGTCACGCCACCTATCTTAGAGCCCTAGGATGGTTCATCTCACCTCATGTTAGTTATCCAAAAGGCAGATTTCTTCCCATGCAGATCCCCTCCCTAGTCAATGCAAAGGGCAAGGCACTACCAGAATGTGAGTTACTAAATTCTAAATAGGTCTTCAAGACAGGCAAGGTGAATCCCCTGCAGAGTAGCTGATGCTGCAAAATGGCTAATTTCCCATGGCTGATGAAAATTGTGAGTG
The DNA here is from genome assembly GCA_013397275.1 of Burhinus bistriatus. NCBI lineage: Eukaryota > Metazoa > Chordata > Aves > Charadriiformes > Burhinidae > Burhinus > Burhinus bistriatus. The sequence continues at coordinate 126,251 of VYXH01002128.1, forward strand.
AAGTTGGCTGGGGAAAAGCAGATAGAAAAAAGCATATGAAAAATGGCAGTTCTAAAACTAAACTAAAAAGTTGCTTAAAAAGCAAGGAGTACTCCACCAAGAAAGAGGAAATCTTTAGCTAAAAGCCTACTCTGGTTCACTGGTGAATGGAAATAGCTGTTAGAACCAGCCTCCCACTGCTCCCTAAAGTAACATATGGAAAACATGACATTGAATGGAATATATAAATGAGAAGCTTACAGCCTAGGAAATCAACAGGGAAAGCTAGAGAAATACAAAGAAAAATATGTGGCGAGCATTAAGACCAAAAAGGGCAAAAAAAAGACATTTTGAGCATTTACTAATAATGCTGTTGTGGCTGTGGTGGCTTAAGGATATAGGGCTTGGATACATTTTACCTAACTTTAGACATCAGAATATAATTATTTATATCTGAGCTAGTGACCCTTCACTCCTTTTACAGCCATTGGAGAGAAATTGGGCTTTTTTAAGGCACAATTCCTGTCATCCTAATGCAACTATATAGAGCAGTTCAGATGAAACATCCCCTAGAAGTTTTTCTTTCCCTCCATGACTATAAAGGAAGAACCAACAGATGTAACTGGGAAAAAAGTTGAGATACCCAAGCTCTCCTCTGCCAAAATGTTTGCTTGTTTTTCCAACTGCATCAGTTGAGCTAATACAAATGCATCAGCAATTAAAGAAGTTTTAGGAACAGCATGAAGTCATAATTTCCGAGATGGTAATAATTTTAGTAGAGGTGCACAAAAAGTAGATAGCGTATTTGTACTGCACCAGAGCAGCGCATTCCAATCCTCTAGTAACTGTGACAGATATGACAAAACCTGAGGGTAAAATTTTAATCACAATACCCAAATAAACTTTATCCAGAAGGCTGCTGGCCTACTGGTGTAAATTTTATATGAATGTTATAAAGTCAGGATTCAATAGATTAGAATTCTGTGCCGATACTGAAAAAGAGGAAGGTGGTAAAAGTAGGTAACTACATGATGGCTAGCCTGAACCTGTCCTCCCTTTCCCATGAAAAGTCCCTGTCAAAGTTCAAACCTGTGCTCGAGAGCACATAGCCATAAAATAAACCTTTAAATGGGAGTAAACAAAAGACTGGCCGTGCTATTGCTGGGCTTATCTCACACAAAATAGGCATTTAATTCAGTCTTTTAAATTAAGGGTAGTTGCTCTAGGATTCCTTTGTAGTCACAGCAAAGAGCCAGACTCTGCCATAAAGCACACAAGAACTGAATTGGTGGCAGGATGCCTTTCTCTTGTCAAGTATATTGGGTGCCTCAAGCAATGACATTCATACCTTATGTTTAAGCTTTCCAGAACACTGACCTTGAGACAGAACTGCGATTTTGGGCCAAAACATTCAGCCCAGGCAGGGTTACTTAAGAAGCCTGAAAACATGGGTTTATATAATATGTTGTAAATCCATAACTACTGTCTATAGTCAGTTTTAGTCAGCTATAAGTCTGACCTAATCTTTTTGAAATGTATTTTTCAGCAAACATCAGGAAGCCAATGATCTTAAACAGAATAGTTCTTAGTAAGAAGAAAGTGACCTAAGGAAAATTTTGTAGAAGACTGCTTTTAGCTCACAAACCCCATTTTTTTTAATTATTTTTAAGAAAAAATTTGAAGTCCTTCTATTTGTAGTGGGCTTTGCATTATAACTCAGATTAGAACAGAAGGACTGAGGAAATTTGTCAAATTCTTCCTCTTTTAAAAACAGATCAATAATTAAGAATAAATAAATCAAATCCCCCAGTAGTTGTTTGCAGTTGTAAGAGTTAGAATACTCAGCATCTCCTTTTCATCCTGTCTTTTTAGAAATAAAATAGCATTTAGGAGCATTCACCATATTCTGTAGAAATATTAACTATTCTTAACCGTAAGTATTGATCTTCAAATCGAAACAAGTATGAACGGTGCCTTTACCATGTACAAAGACATTTCACCACTAGAGGGAACTATTAGACTTTATTGTCGGTGGGGAAAAAGCAATTGCATTTCAAACTGTCACTGCTAGTTCCACTCCAGAAAAGTTTACAGAACTTCGTTGAAAACACTGCAAGTGGTATATTACGATGATTAATATAATGTGTAGATAAAAGAAAGACATTGAAGCTTTTATGTGACATTTAGTCAATAAGTTTTGAATATATAGTATATGATATTTATAATTAAATGGGAGATTAAGAAGGTTGCTGCTCTTGGAAAGATTTAGAAAGAATTTTACTGAATTATGTAAAACTAGGCTATGTTAAATTAAAAAGCTACTGCAAAATGTAGAAACTCTCGTAATTTCCTAACAGGAGAAATCTCTGTTCAACACAGAGTACTGATCTTTGCTCATTATTGTAGCAAAAATTTTCAACCAGAATTATATTTAGTGACATGATAAAGCTGTCTCCTTTGTCTGCTTTCATCCAGATGGGGAATGTGCAGTACAATTATCTTTCTTTTTGGGGTAGGGAGGGTAGAGATTTTGTTGTTTATCTTGCTTTTTCCTTTGCAGTTTGTGGGTTTGGTTTTTTTCTTCGTTTTGTTAGGTTGCCACATGTTGCTTCCTTTAAATGCTAGAAAAAGCCAAGTGAAAGAACTGAATGTAGTACTTTAAGCAGGCTGTGAATTGTTTTTGCTTGATCCACGTTTCTAAGGCAGTTCATTGCACTGCCTTAACCCTGCCCCTGAAAAAGTGTTTGCCTCCTGCAAAGTAGACAATTAAAAGAAAAATATGTCAGTACTGCATGGAATTCCTCAAGAAGTCACTGCTTTGACACTACTCAGAGCTACATGCTGCAACCACATTTTAACAAAGGATCTAATAATTAGTTTGATAACAATATATTCATGCATTTCAGAAAATTGGGTAAGAGTTCTGAAAGGTTTTTTTTTTTTTCACCCTCAGCAGCATGACATAGCATCAATGCATGGTGTGGTCATGATTTCTTCCTCCTCTGAGGCATCGTGTATGAACCATAGTAGAATAGCATGTATTATGTACTGTTGCAGTCACGCACACAGCTCTGCAAGTGACCCTCCTGAGGGCCAAAGCAAACTGCAACAGAGGTAAAGCAGTATAACATTGATGACTGTCCCCAACTCACCTTGCCTCTGCTGTTGTGTATCACATGTAGCCTTCATGAGAGCAAAGATCTTAGCAGGTATGTCTGTATTAACTGACACATTTCCTCTGCTTCAGTATCTGAGGTTGTTGGGTCACGTGAAAGGTTTTCATGTGGAGTGTCAGCTTACAGCACGGGGAAATCCTTCCCTGTAGCACCCATCAGTACATTTGCTGCATCACATGACGTGATCCAATGGCTGTACTGTTTCCCTGTTGAGTGTGGAGTTCCCCAGATATTTTCCCACTCATTGATACTATATTGTTGGAATCAATCCAGCTTCCTGTGCTTCAAACTTTCGCTAAGCGGTGAGTAGGACTCATTGGTTGGTAAGTTTTTGCACACTCTTACTTATTTACATGTCCGTTGCTGTTGGCTGCCTGTTTTGCTCTTGAGAGTGGGCAGTCATTCCTCTTCCTGTTGCCTGCAGAGCGCTGAAGCCAGAAGTTCCTCCCTTAGCCCCACACCCATCCTCAGAAATGACTGATAGGGATTTGGCAGCATGTTTCTCTACCGGGAGGTGGGAGAGCCTTATGTAAAGAACACAAAGTGCATTCACCGAGTTACCCCCGAAAACCATAAATCATTCTCCTACTCTCTGTGCTTGCTGGCTAAGAGAAAAAAATGCCCCGAGATCAACCTACTACTGTTCAACATCGTACCAAGAACACGCTGCTTCAGCAGGTTGCCAGGATTTGCTGGAATTAGACATTTTTAAAAAAGCTATATACATTTATTTTTTCATATGTTGTATAGAATGCTGGTAGTTTAGAGAAGGCAGCACTTTATATTTCCTTCTTGCAGCTGAGTTTTTTCCCAGATGAGATTTTCTCCCAATTAACTAGGAAAATGTTTATGCCTTTCTTATATTTATTATCTGTTAAATATTAAATGCTAAATTTGAAATGCTGCACATGGGGAAATACATAAATACTACATGATACAAAGTTCTGTTTTATCAAAAGCGTGCAAAATGTATTTGATCCTGTAAAATGTGGTGTTTAGCACATGAAACAATTGAATGCAGATTTCAGGTGTACTCACTGACTAAACTTCTACAAGTTTGGTGGGGACTGAGGACAATCAAAGCTTCAAAGATTAGAGGTGAATCAACCCAGGTGTCGAGGCAGTTGAGTTAAACACATAAATAGTATGTTTATGTGGGAAGAGCTATTATAATTGTGGCATTTAACTAGGGCAGTGATGTAGGATGACAATAACAAATTATTTCAGATATGAAACAAACTTCTTGCAACGTGGTGGACTTCATACTAAACAACGTTTGTATCAAAGAGTTCATACTCTATATAGTCAGCAAAGCATAAGTAAAATGGATTAGGGACTGGCTAACACATTTCCACAGATAATTGTTAAAGAAGCTCCAACATAGGAAGAGGGTATTCATAATGGGACTCCGCAGGTATTGGTATTAAGACCAATACCAATATTTTTATTTAATATGGAATTAGAGATAAATTTAGTTCTAGTATAATTTTTTAAATTATATGAGAGCATAACAGTTATACATAGCACAGACACAGAGAGTGAAATCAATTAATTGAACTATAGCTACATTTTGTGGCAGGAAAGCTGAGAAGCTGAGGTATACTTTAATTTCCAAAGCTTCCACTGTTCATATGGGGATATGGCTAAACCACGTAGCCGCTCCCTTCTGGCCTGCACAGCTGAGTTTCTCCTTGGGAAAACCAGGTTGTGAATTGGAGGGAAACAAAAATGGCCAGGGCTCTTTTTGATATAGAATTCAGCTATTACCAGATGTAGGGGAATCCTCTGTGGTTACCAGACTATTTGAGACACAACTGAGATAAGCTTAGTCCATTTAAATATATATATTGAGAAAGCAAGTTTTACACTGAGGAGGAAGGAGGAATACACCTTTGATAGCCGAAGTCCCTTAAAGGGGTCAAGGGTCCCAGTAGACAAGAACATGAGCTCTCTTGCAAAGTACAGAGCGATAACGAGTATTAGACAACTTAGGCCTTGGACAACAGGAAGGTCTCTGTGTAGGAGAAGGGAACGTTTTCTCTGCATACAGCACTAATGTGAGTATTACATACAGCTCTTGTATTCACCTTTATTAAATTATATTAAGCAATTTCAAAACATGTACAAAAGAACCATGAAAGTAATATGAGATACTGAAACTTGCTAAGATTTACGAAAAGGAATAAGGAAAATGCAGGTCCAGCAAATTATTCATATCACATTACTGTTACTATAGCATGGGATATTGAGGTTTTCATTTCTACATTATTGTTTTAATGAAAGTAGCCTGGTTGATAATATTGCAAAGGAAAAAGACCAAGCCAAACAAACTGGAGAGTCTAACAATGTTGAGAGAGCGCCTTCATGAGCCAGCATATTGCTTAAAATAACTTTATATTAAGTGAAATAACATATTAAGGGAAATGTAAATATACATGAAAATATGCACATTCTAACACAAGTAATAATAGTATTGCATTTTAAACTTTGCTTTCCTAAGCTAAGAATATATAGGCAGTTTAACATTTTCGACTGTAAATACTCAATTTGCTTAAATCTTTATTTTATATTCAGAAGTAAAGATAAATCTAAATTATTCAAGACAACACCTCAAATAAAAAAGCTACTTCCATAGAACAGATAAATGTTACAGGTTATGTCCAGTCAGAACTATTACCTTAAGTGTAAGAATACTGTAAGAAAGAACTGTAAATTCCTCAAATGCCAAGCACATAATAAAATGAAGGCAAAGAAAAATGTCTACTGTTCACTACTATTTTAACAAGAATTTTTAATAGCTTGTCATTCATGTTAATAATCATCTTACCAAACATTAAGCACTTAGATGTTAGATGGCTAGTACTAGTTAGTAAAGACTCTCGACACAGTAAGTTCCTCTATAATTAATTATCCATAATGCATTCCTATTTCTAGAGGGTGAGTTGTTCCATTTTAAAAGCTGCCCAGTACTTTCTTCACCTACTCGTTCCTCTTTGCTAACATATATTAGACCAGTTGAGGTCAGATTACCCGAAGCCCAGTTCTGAGCATACTTGTTCCTAAGCCTTTTATAGCTGGACAGCCTGTGTCCTCCTTGTCCCCCATGCTAGGACCTCCTGGCAGATATAGGGCAAACAGGCTGTAACATCCTCTGTATGAATTTCCCACACAGCAAAATACAGGCCAGCAGAGCTTTCAGAGTTCCTTAGTAGGTTGCAATAATAAGGGATGCAGAAAAAAGGTCTGGAATTTTGGTATCTCAAGAATGCAAATATACACTGATACTAATTTTTCTGTAGGAAAAACAACGTAGACCTCAATCTTAAAAGATCTAATCAAATAAAAAGGAACTCCTCAAATCTTATTTGGTTGACTTCAAATGACTTTTTAGATAAAATTGGCACATATTTTGGAAACACCTGGAAATGTTAATAACTTTCTTCCTGAACAGCCTCTGGCTACCATAAAAAAAAAGCAGTTATTCCAAAAAAAAAAAAAGCAAAGTTATTCCAAAGCATTACAGATTGAGCACAGCCTAGTTTAGGCCATGGAATGAAAGGGAGAAAAACTTTAAAACGAAAGAAATCACTAAGCCTTCGCCCAGGTATTGGGCTACTTCAGTATTTGTAGCATTTCCAGGAAAAAAAGCTCCTCTGTCTGGAAAAGATTACCCACATTGTAGCTTTGTTAAGTTTGTTTTATATGCTACTTTGTAACTCCATTACTCCAAGACACTTTCTTAGTTCTGCTGCCTTCTTCTCCAACTGCTGAACGTTCCAGTGCCATTGTCTTTTATTTGAATAGTGTTTGTTCAGTTGGCAATGCAAACGTTTTAGAATAGCATCATATCTTTTATTCTGTACCTAATAAAATAGAATAAAATTCACTTCAAATTTTCTTTCAAGTGAAAATATTTACAGAGGTGGGTTCAGCTCACCTAACTCTTAAGTGTAGATTCTGGTATTTGACCAAGTCATTCCATGTTCACTTTATAGCTACTGAAGAGACACAGACATCTAGGAAGCAATTCATCTGACTTATTTCAGATATCTGCGTTAGGACAATGTAAATCGTGCCTCTCTCCCACTAGGGAAAGAAAAGCTCTGTCCCACTAAGAGCTTAAGTGAGAAGTTCACTGTGGGTATCTGCTCAACGTGGATGTCTAAGAAAGTAAATCCCACCCAAAGAGTCAGCATCTCACAGCTGTGGCAACACTGAGATGTGAGAAAGGAAGAAATTTTCATTCTTTGACAAGTGTGTTTGAGTATAAATTAGAATACAAATGAGGTAACCCAGATGGCTGTAGTAGCATTGTCACTGTTGCACTGCACTTAAAAAGGTATGATTTTTTCAGAAAGGCAATATTGTGGCAATGAAGTACTGTATCAATTTTGCCCCTGTTGCTGCCTTATGTGAAGAGGCTACTGCAGACAACCCTCTGAAGATTTTCATTCTGAAGTATAAAAGCATGAAACAGTCATTATAATAAAAATGGAAATAACGGGTATTCACTCAATGAAAATTTGGGCTTACTTACCCTAGTTTTAATGGCATATGAGTGGCAGTATATAATTATTCTTGTGTCTGCTTATTGAAACATTATTACACTGCATTTAACATACACACAATGATGTACAGCTGCATCAGAACTACAGCATTACCAGTGACTTCCTGCGAGTCTTACTGCCCAAACTTCACGTATGACTCCCTCCCTCACTAATGTATTACAAATTACACTGCCTTATTTTACCGGTGATGTGTTGTCTTTCTTCACATTGCCTGGCTCTCCACTACAACCCTTCACAACTTTTTGAGGGTTGCTGTCAGATTCACTCCTCTGAATGAGTGCTCACAGGATCTGAACATCACTCGGACTCTGTTGTACGACACTGAAATATCTGTGATCAGTATTATCCACTTTTTTTTAGAAATGTGTCTCTAGCATCATTATTGGGAACTGTCTGGCGCATCTGCTGAGGCAGGGAGCACTCATACACTTACTGGGCAGCAGGGAGGGAGACCATTGCTCTTTTTACTGGGCCTCGTGTACATATAAGTTAACTATTAGAAAAAATTGTCTGGGCACTTGTGGAATCTCCACCACTGGGGTCCTTCAAGGACAGGATAGACAAGCATCTGCCAAGAATAACATAGCCACATGCTGATGTTGAAGAAAGAGCCCAACCCTCCTGCCATGGACAGGGACATCTTTCACTAGATCAGTTGCTCAAAGCCTCATCCAGTCTGACCTTTAACACTTCCAATGATGACAACCTCTCTGGGCAAGCTGTTGAAGTGTCTCATCAACCTCATTGTAAAAAAAATCTTCTTTATGTCCAATCTAGATCTACCCTCTTTCAACTGTTTAAAACCATCACTACAGGTCCAGGTAGAAAGTCCTTCTCCGTCCTTCTTACAAGTCCCCTTATATTATATATTCAAAGGCCATCATAAGGTCTCCCTGGAGCCTTCTTTTCTCTAGGCTGAACAACCCCAACTCTCTCAGCGTTTCTTCATAGGAGAGGTGCTCCAGCCCTCTGACCATCTTTGTGGCCCTCCTCTGGACCCGTTCCAACAGGTCCATGTCTTTACTGTGCTGAGGGCTCCAGAGCTCCACGCAGTGCTCCAGGTGGGGTCTCAACAGAGTGGAGTAGAGGGGCAGAATCACCTCCCTTGACCTGCTGGCTGCGCTTCTTTTGATGCAGCCCAGGATACGGTTGGCTTTCTGGGCTGCGAGCACACATTGCCGGCTCACATCCAATTTTTCATCTACTAATATCCCTAAGCCCTTCTCTACAGGGCTGCTCTCGATCGATTCATCATCCAGTCTGTATTGATATTGGGGATTGCCCCAATCCAGGTGCAGGACCTTGCACTTGGCCTTTTTCAACTTCATGAGGTTATAAGGAGGCCAGTTACTTTTGGCCCATATAATGCTAGAAGCTGAGAATCCATGCAATATCTAAAAGTCCTATGACAAGCACTGAATCTTGAGGTGGGGTCAGTCTGCAGATTAAGACATCTAGCTTTAGAGGTGTATGTGTGACCTATGTGTCTACATTCCTGTTTTGATCAACAGAAATCTAGCCGATGCATACTATAAAGTCTAGAAAGATCAGATTATGTAGCTCATCCTACTGTAAACACCTACATATGGCCAAATGAATTGACCTCTGGAATACATCAACTGCACTGACTAGATTATAGTGTGATTATAATGGGAACCTGTCTGACTCCTGCATAGTCACCTGCATTCAAACCACATTTAGGTGTCGGCAGTCTGTAGCTGAATCCCACCACTGCAGCTCAATGGAACCTCATCCATGTGTCAAGTATCTTAGTTTATACCCATGCTTGGCTTGAGTATTCTTTCCTGAGTCGTGCTGAGGACTGCTGGGTATTAATGTCTCTCCCTGTCCATTGTCAGTTTTTATATTAAAAATCGGACTGTTTTCCACAGAGCTCTTAATAGAAAATAATACCCTGAAAGATTTCATTTTTAAACCTGCTTCCTTCTGAGACAAAAAGATCGTATAATCCAAACAGAAGAACAGGTTAACCTTCACTATTTAATTAAATTGGTTTCGATAACAGAACAGAACATTATTTTTAGGCTGCCTAATTTCACTTTGGGTTTAGAGAACTTTCTTAGGAGGATGTTGCCTTGATAATAAAATATTTTCTCAGATGCTGGAGAGCTTAAACTTATTCTAAAGTGGCTGTGTTTTGCTTTTCAGTTTAAAAATTCTCTGCTGTTCCCTATTACATAAAAAATTATTCTTTTTTCCTCCTACATTTTACAATGGGCAATAGAGCTAACTTTAGATCAGTTAATCTTTATATTATCAAGCTTCGCTCATTAAATTTTGTGGCATTTATTTGAACTAACAAGATAAATGATGTGAAACTTCCAAGTAAAAACTATCTAGACATACAAAGTATTTTACTAAGGAACAAAATGTAAAATATAGTTCAATTATTTAAAAAGAGAAGGTTTTAACTATTTATCAGAATTTTATCGTGGCAGCTAATTAGGAGTTGCTGCGTTATCCCTAATTTAATGTCGGCTCAAATTAGGGAGATTGATGGGACGTCCATTTCCTTGGTGCAACTGATTCTCCCATTGATGAGTTATCAGCAACCATGAAAGAAGTCATGAATAATCAAGTCAGCAATGAAATTTAAAGTATTTCTAAAGTATTATAGAAATAAAAAAAACGTGCATTTTGCTTTACTACCATTCAGTGACCTCTTTCTTTTCAGAACGTCATTCCAAAAGTTCACAGCTGAACTCCTTCTTAAAAGACTTAAGAAAAAATGTTCAATTTTTCTCACGATAGCAATTAAGTTCTGAACTTTAGAAAGACTACCAGTATCAAGAATTTAAGACAGCATGGTTACTGTATATACTTAAATGCATGGCCAGCAATGGTATATAAAGTACTTCAAACTTCATTTGCACTGTCTACATTCTGTCAGAACTGTAATCATATTTTATTCAAATGACTCACCTCAATTTCTTTTCTAAGCTTAGCATGGATTTTTTTCTCTTCTTCCAGCAAATCTGTTTTTTTACTGATGAACTCTTTCAGTGTTGTAATTTCCCTTTTTAAAAGTGTAATTTCTTCCTGCAGATGTAAGTCAAGATACAGAAATCCCCTCCTTAAAAAGCTGCACATTTATTAAATTTATTAAAAAGTCACATTTTAATGGTCTCACTTCATTAATAGAGATGAAATAAACATCTATATTAAACAATTACATATTAAAATAACTAATAATTAAATCAATAATTAAATAATAATTACAGCAATAATTTAAGAATTGTAATTAAATTTAATAATTAAAATAATTTATAACATGGCTTTAGATACTTAAGAAGATATACTCTTGATCTGAAATATGCAAACAACTACAACAATACAGGAACTTGAACTAATTTTGGTGGTCCAAATTTTGTTTAAAATGCAATTTATTGCAAAATCAAAGAATATTTAATGTAATATTCAAGATAGATTTCTTTCTCATAGGGAAATACCATGTTAACAGGTCTTTATTTATCAGTATTCAAAGATTTGCTTGTACAACCAAATTTTCATCAATTTACATGAATAGAGTAACACCAGATTTTCAGTAATGCAAGTTGCATCAGAGTTGAAATCTGTGACTCCAGTTCATCTTCATACTTGTGTTTCTTCATATATTGGTAAGGTTTGGTGGTGAAAAATTCCTACATGGTAATTTTTAATAAGTATTGCAATTAGGGCCAAGTAAAAACAACAGTGTTAGACTAGAATACCAGAATAAACATATTTTTCCTCTCTCCTTTCTATCACCATCTCATCAAATCTACCTCCTGTTGGCAAACAGCTCAACTGTAGTTTGTTACCTGACAGTAAAGTTAAAAGAATACTATGCTCTTACATGAAAAATGTAACAACATGGCAATGTTCCACAGAATTCTGAAAAGTGTTCATGTAAGTTCATCCAACAACCCAAAGAAGCCCACAAATAGTTTGGTGATGATACAGTTCAATTTGCAGCTCTGCAATTTTTTTCATAGCTGAGTTCATTTGACTAGATAGAATGAACTTGACTTTTACAATAATATACAGATAACAATGGCTGATGATTTTTTTTACTGCATACTGAAGTCAAAACTTCAATTATAATTTATCTATATTCCCCATAGTCAGTCCCTCATGAACTGTAAACATATTAGACAAAAAAAGCATATTAGTTAAACTATGTCAGAATTATTTCACACAATAGGAAAAGAATCTAAAAGGAAATATAATACCTGCACTTGTTTTATAACAGATCCTTCTGGATTCTGGAGATCACACATTAACTCCTCTTTCTTTGTCTTTAATTGTTTAACAACAGCTTTCTTTTTAGCAAGCTCAATCATAACTGGCATTTTACTTTCCATCTCCCAAAAGAGATGTTTATGAGCCTTTATTTTTTCCCGATATTCATTATTTCTTGCAAACGTCATCTCAAACTCTTCTTGTACTATTTCTGCATCGTGCCTCAGCTTTATATTTTCAGAATATAGAGCTCTGACTTGGGCCTCCAGATTTTCACAGTGATATTTTGTCACTTCTATGGCATCATCTTGCAGATATATTTCCCTTTCTGTCATCTTCATTGCTAATAGAACAGAATCCATTTCTTTTTCTAGTTCCTGAAACTTTGCCTGTAAAATATTTGTGTTCACTTAAGAAAATTTTTTAAGAGGATACTAGGTATCTAGTTAAACACTGTCATTTATATTTATTCAACAGAGTCTTCTTTCTCACTTGTTCAATGTAGCACAATGCAAGAATCTCCCCTAAAATAAGAAATAAAGTATCCCTGAAATTAAATTCCTTATATTTGCAAGACACATAGGACATGACAGATCAAACCCAATCCTAATCTTTGTTTAGAGCTGAAATCTGGTTCAATCCAAATCAGACTAAAAATAACTAATGATGCTAAAAATCACTTACAAACCTACACAAACACATAGATGGGTGTTTGAGGCGATAGAGCTTAACTAGTTTGTTCTACTGACATTTTTAATCCTGCCTTCATCACAGTAGTATTTGGGAGTAGGATTAATCCCATCTATTTTAATCCCCTAAGAAATATGCATCTAGTCCTAAAAAGGCCTCTACATCTTGTCACTAATGAGAAGTGAATAACTCCAGGAAATAGTACTTCAAGTCTAAGATGGGAGAACTGAACTGCTGCCTCAGAAACATTTATCTCTCTTTGTTGACTACCAAGGAAACCTAGATGACTAATAATGGTTTTAACATGTGACTTGCAGGTGATGTAAGCTAGCTATGATGAATCCCACCCAAAGTAACAGCCAACAGTAGTGCATTAAGTGAGAGAATTAGCATCATGATTTATGTCACCTATTATCTTTTCCCTAATGGAAGCAATATGAGTGCTATGAAATCTCTTACTCAATGTCCTGAACAGATTAAGGCATTATTAACTGTTAAGAACAAAAAGTTTCGGTGTAACTTTTAATTTGGAAATCTTGGGCTACAGTTTTAGCAGGATTTATATCAGTACCACCCACCATTTACTGAGGACAGGAAAGCAAAAGACAAAGACCTTCAATTTTGGAAGGAAATTATTGTTTTCCATGTCTTCTGTGACACGTACACGTGGGAATAGATGTAAAGATGAAAAAGCAATTCTGCATTCTGACTTGAAGTTCCTAATTATTTAACTTTGCTGTTCTGTTAACATTAACGTTTCTATGCAATTTCCTAGAGTTTGGGCTTTTTTGAAAGGAAAGGGAAAAGGTGTTAAAAGAGGAAGAAAATAAATGAGCTAACTTAATTACCTAGGGCTCTAAAGTTCTGTGGATTTTTTTCAAAACAGAGACCCTTGTTTAAATTGTTTGATCACAAATTAATTGTTGCAGCAACATCATATGGGATGGTATATCATTAGGAGAAAGCTTCTTGCAAGGTGTGGCCAGTCAATTGACATTCCTAAGCAATAGAAGTTTTCACTGCTCCTTCACAGAAGTTATCTTTGTACAAAATTTCAAACATCATTTCAGTTGTAGGGCTATTCATAGATGTTATAATTGGAACTCTACTATTTCTGTTTGCATTCTCCATGCTCAAAAATGCCTGAATGCTATCATGTCCTTCCTCAGGCTTAAACGTCTCTCAATAGAAATTTGATCTCAAACGTTAAATAATAAATAAAAGCTTCATAAATTTTGTGAGCGATCAGAACAGAAATTGTTACACAGTCTTCACAAAAACTGCATCTGTCCAGTGTTCTACAAAACATTACTAAATAAAACCAATATTTAATGACTATTTAGGATACACACTTCAAACACATAGAAAAAAGTATTTTGTATCAAAAAGGAGCTACAAAAAAATGCTAAGTCTGGTGAAAATCTGCCAAAAAGGATGCTTTTAAAATCTTTTTTTTTTTTTTTTCATTAGTTTCTCAGGAAATCACCATGAAAAAGTCAAAGAGCTCTAACTTTGTATTGAGTTTTTGTGGGTTTACTATCTGTGTTTTTTGGACTTTGGTTTGTTTTGTTTTTCCAAATAAAAAATAAAAGCTGCTAAAGCCTGCTATAATGAAGTCTTAGTTGTGTTGCAGTCTTACAAATAACAATACACGTACACAGTTTTGGCTAAGCCTAAATGCCACATACAGAACAGAACGGCTGTCTTACACTTAAATGCAAACACACAGAAAAAATGAGGTATCATCCACTTCTCTTGCTCATAGAAACACTTCCTCATCTAATGAAAAAATTAAATTAATTAAACTACTCTAAATAAAGTTTATTACCTGCAATTGGAAAAGAACTGTTTTGCTTTTTTCTATCTCTGACGCTTGTGAATGCTGCTGCTCTGCAACTTGCTTTACAACTTCAATTAGTGATGGAGAATTTTGCTCGGCCATTTTAGACAAAAGTGCAGAACTATAAGGACATAAAAAAGAAGTTAATTGTTTTATCTTCATTCTACTTAATTCCTGACTATTAATGAAGCAGAACAATATTAACACCTTTCCCGTGGGATCCTAGATCAATCATTATTTCATTTGGTTCATTTTTTGTTAAGAAGAACAGCTTACTAATGAGTGGATACCCAGAGCCAATGACTGAGAATTAGAACTCTTTCTCGCAGAATTTTATAAAATAAACTATTGCAATGTTCTTCTGGCTTCTCTGCAGGACAGATCCTCAGTTTGTGAATACAGTCATAGCTCTTAAGAGCATCTTAAATGCATATGAGCATGCTCGAGCATGCTCTCATATTTAGCCTGAATATTTATATTATTGCAGTTACCATACTGCAAGTGTCTGCTATATTATTAAACTATCCTTAATATAAGATAAACTAGAAAATGAGAAAGCTGTCACATTGAAGACTTTACAGGTAACAGAGAAAGTCTGGGGGAAGGAGGACTTTCCCTTGGTTGAGGAGGATCAAGTTAGAGATTAGTTAAGTAAACTGGATATCCACAAGTCCATGGGTCCTGATGGGATGCACCCGCAAGTGCTGAGAGAGTTGGCAGGAATCATTGCTGGGCCACTCTCCATCATCTTTGAAAGGTCCTGGGGAACAGGCGAGGTGCCTGAGGACTGGAGGAAAGCCAATGTCACTCCAGTCTTCAAAAAGGGCAAGAAGGAAGACCCAGGAAACTACAGGCCTGTCAGCCTCACCTCCATCCCTGGAAAGATGATGGAACAGCTCGTTCTGGGCATCATCTCAAAGCATCTGGAGGAAAAGAAGGTTATCAGAAGTAGCCAACATGGATTCACCAAGGGGAAGTCATGTCTGACTAATCTGATAGCCTTCTACGATGGCGTGACTGGACAGATAGATGAGGGGAGGGCAGTGAATATTGTCTACCCTGACTTCAGCAAGGCTTTTGACACTGTCTCCCACAGCATCCTCGTAGGCAAGCTTAGGAAGTGTGGGTTGGATGAATGGACAGTGGGGTGGATTGAAAACTGGCTGGCAGAGAGAGCTCAGAGGGTTGTGATTAGTGGCACAGAGTCTAGTTGGAGGTCTGTGACAAGTGGTGTTCCCCAGGGGTCAGTACTGGGTCCAGTCCTGTTCAACATATTCATCAATGACCTGGATGAAGGGATAGAGTGTACCATCAGCAAGTTTGCTGATGACACAAAACTGGGAGGGGTGGCTGACACACCGGAAGGCTGTGCTGCCATTCAGCGTGACCTGGACAGGCTGGAGAGTTGGGCAGAGAGAAACCTCATGAAGTTCAACAAGGGCAAGTGTAAGGTACTGCACCTGGGGAGGAATAATCCCATGCACCAGTACAGGTTAGGGACTGGGAGTCCTGGTGGACAACAGGATGACCATGAGCCAGCAATGTGCCCTTGTGGCCAAGAAGGCCAATGGCATCCTGGGGTGCATCAAGAGGTGTGTGGCAAGCAGGTCGCGGGAGGTTATCCTCCCCCTCTACTCTGCCCTGGTGAGGCCGCACCTGGAGTACTGTGTCCAGTTCTGGGCTCCCCAGTTCAAGAAGGACAGGGAACTGCTGGAGAGGGTACAGCAGAGGGCTACAAAGATGATTAGGGGACTGGAACATCTTTCTTATGAGGAAAGGCTGAGGGACTTGGGTCTTTTTAGTCTGGAGAAGAGAAGGCTCAGAGGGGATCTCGTCAATGCTTACAAATATTTAAAGGGAGGGTGCCGGGAGGATGGCACCAGTCTTTTTTCAGTGGTGCCCAGTGACAGGACAAGAGGTAATGGCACAAACTCGAACATAGGAAGTTCCACCTAAACGTGAGGAGGAACTTCTTTCCTTTGAGGGTGTCAGAGCACTGGAAGAGGCTGCCCAGAGAGGTGGTGGAGTCTCCGACTCTGGAGACATTCCAAACCTGCCTGGACACCGTCCTGTACGACCTGGACCTGCTCTAGGTGTCCCTGCTCTGGCAGGGGGTTGGACTAGACGATCTCCAG
Organism: Burhinus bistriatus; assembly: GCA_013397275.1. Classification (NCBI taxonomy): domain Eukaryota; kingdom Metazoa; phylum Chordata; class Aves; order Charadriiformes; family Burhinidae; genus Burhinus; species Burhinus bistriatus. The sequence goes on from VYXH01002128.1 coordinate 142,881, forward strand.
AGGTCCCTTCCAACCCTGGTGATTCTGTGAAAGTCACAGAATTGTATCACTGTAAAGATCCCCGCAGTGATTAGAAAATATTTAGTACTATTTTTGTATCACTTTGGATAGAATAAGGTAATTAAGAAAATCTGTATTGTTATATAAAGTAACACCAAACTCTCAGGAAAATACAACGAGCCTGGCAAATAGAAAGCCCATCTTCAGGCCCAACGTATTAAACAGCACTGTGCCTGAAGGATCCTAGTCTTGATGAGGAAACCACACCTATCGTTTTATATTCAGGGCCGTTGCAACGCTTGTCCTGGCACCCCTCACTTCTCCTCCCTACCTCGCCCAACCACCGCCCAAGCAGGCCTGCCGCTGCTGCACACAGTCCCAAACCCTCCAACGGCACCGAAACAGGAACAGAGCTGAGCCAGGCGCCCAGGCACACAAACGAGATCACCTCCTTTCGCTACCTACCCGGCTGCCGCAGGGCGGGAGGGCGAGCAGCGCCGGCCGCCCCCTCAGTGAAGGGCTGCAACGGCCGCCCCGACNCCCGGCAGGAGGCGGAGGAAGAACGGAGGGAACAACTCATCCTCTCAGAAGTGGGTGGGTGCTTCGCGGTGGGGCCCATCGCAGTAGTGCGGCCTGGCTCGCCCTGTGGCTGAGGCAATTTTACGTAGCGTTTTTTCACTGCTAAGTTCCCCGAGTTACCGAATTCATTGCATTAAACTGCGTTTTCTATCATAATTTGTTAGCGTTTGGTATACGCTGCAGAGAACATAAGTTTTGCTGAGCAGCGTTGGGTTGAGGAGGAAGAAACGTGGCGCAGTTTCTCCTGCTGTACGGTGTGCCCTGCTTTACAGCCACAGGCTTGTCTTGTGCCCACTTGTATTCCTCTGAACTCTGGGTTGAGGAATTTTAACCCTAAATCCCACAATTTTTATAATTTAATTGCTCATCTCTGCAGTGTTTATTTCATCCCTTTTTTGAAATGGCAGAAGCTGAATATAATACTTCAGCCGGAGTCATAATGTCAATTTGTCCTTTTTCAATATTGTTTCGTACCCTGAATATTTTCTGACCTTTTCTTTATCCTTTCTAAGCATTCTGCACCAAAAATAACCCCAGTAATTGTTTTTTCTGCCTTAGTCTGGTTGAAGGAAAGAAAATGGTTGTGTTGGTCTCTTCCATCAAGTCCCCCTGTTAATTTTTAATGACCTAGTTCAGACACATTTGACAGTGGGAGGAGAAGCCTCAGAGATAACTGATTCCTGCGGACTTGATGAAAATAGATGTCTGGGTGGGAAAGGACAAGATACCCACAACAGTTCCCTTTGGGAGGGAGAGCCAGGAGGATTCAGCTCTCATCCCTCTGCTGGAAGGAAAAGCAGGAGGGGAAGTGGTGGGGGACTCCCAAGGAGTGTTCTATACCTGGCAGAAATGTAGGTTTACTGGAGCTGAAGGGAAGGGAGGAACAGGGGACATAGGACAGCAGTTCGCAGAAAATCTGACTTTATTAATTCCTCTGTTCATGAAAAAATTACTTTTTTCTTTAATTGTCATATACTTAGCTGTCATGATTGATCTTGGCACAGCTGAGAAAATGTATTTATTATCATATGATTCTTGGACAAAGACTGACACGAGTCCCTAATTCCTCTACTTGCTTTTTGACCTTTGCATTGTCCTCTCAAAACATTCAGACTTTTTTACAGAGTTCTGTGAAATTTCTGACTGCTGCGAGGAGAAATTGGCATCCTCATTTCGGGCCTGTGGCCCTGAAGACTGGCCTCTCATAACCTCTCTATCTGGGTCCTTCTGAATATACTTTTTCTTGACTGACTGCCAAATTCTTCATGGGAACATGCAGTTACAGCTCAGAAAACGAAATGCTTTCAATCTGCACAAGTTTAAGGAAAACTTCTTTGTGTTCTTGTTCTGGTTTGCTGTGCTGTACATTTCTGAAACTGAGATTGTGCAAAGCTGATGCATTAGTGCATATGATTACAGCAGGGAGTTACATGGCAGGGTTAATGCTGCTTCCGGGTTTAATGCTACCCAGACACTTAATCATGTTGGTGCCTTTCAGTACAGTTTGTTATTTCCTGTGGATACTGACAGCAACAAAGCAGGGTCTCATCATAAAGAAGAAATACAGGTTCCCACTCCAATCTTACCTAGAGTAGGAATTTCCATCCTGTACAAATCAGCTGCAACACTGACAGGGAGAAGTGAGATATATAAAGCTGGTAATGTGTGTTTATATCAGATGATACCTTTCAAGAGTTTAAAAGGATTGTCTACCTGTGTAAGTAAATTCATGTGTTTTAAATTGAGTTTATTTATGAAAACTGCATGTACTTCAATATTTTCATTGTAAGTGCTGATTTCTGTTTCTTCAACCTTTCCTAAGTATCCCTAAGTTAAGAGAGGCAGAAGGTTTTATTTTAATCCAACTTAAGAGATTTTTACATATTTCTTTTTTTCCCTTTTTTTTTGTCTTTGCTGTTGTTAAAATTTTATTACAAATGTGCCCTTATCCCTGTTCATTTGGGCTGCTTTAATGACCTGTGTTCCTCCTCTGGGCATCTTACTCTGGCAGATGTTAAATATTTCTTGCCTTTTTAATTTTCCCAAAACAATATCAGTTCTCTGTGTTTCTCTAAGAAGATAAGGTGACCAGTAGGATTCAAAGGTGCAGGAAATTGCCAGCAATATTGTCTTGACCAACAGTGAACTTTTAGAATTAGATTTCTGGGGTTTTTGAAAGTTGCTTTTTGGGTCTTTTTTCTACCCTGAGCTGTCTCTTCCCTGCAGCCTGGTTTTATTTCCTTCATTGTTTCTTTTCTGTATTTACTTTGCCTTTCTCCTTTTCACTCTTGTTACCCTCCCCACCTCTCCTCTATTCTCTTCTCGTTATCTATCATTTTCTTTTATTTTCTTTTTCTTGATGTCTGTGCAAGAGAATCTTTTTACCCTCCAAATTTTTGTACTGACAGACTTTCACAGAGTGAGAAAAACAGCTAATGGGTGGCCTTGGCTTCAAGTTTATGCAAGTATTTGCCTTGCATTGTGTACTGAAATAAGCAACTCCTTAACAAATGCACTTNGGGCGGGAGGGCGAGCAGCGCCGGCCGCCCCCTCAGTGAAGGGCTGCACCGCCCGCCCCGACCCTGCCCCTTCCCGCCCAAACCGCGGCGCGCGCGGCGCCCGCCAACGGCCAGGGGGCGTCGGCCAAGGGCTGGCGCTGCGCGGGGCTTAGGGAGCGTCGGGGAACTGCGGCGGGGGAAGGCGGAGCGGCCGGAGCGGCGTGAGGGGAGCGCGGCCGTTAGCGGCGGCCAAGGGGCACGGAGAGCCGGCANTGAAATGGCAGAAGCTGAATATAATACTTCAGCCGGAGTCATAATGTCAATTTGTCCTTTTTCAATATTGTTTCGTACCCTGAATATTTTCTGACCTTTTCTTTATCCTTTCTAAGCATTCTGCACCAAAAATAACCCCAGTAATTGTTTTTTCTGCCTTAGTCTGGTTGAAGGAAAGAAAATGGTTGTGTTGGTCTCTTCCATCAAGTCCCCCTGTTAATTTTTAATGACCTAGTTCAGACACATTTGACAGTGGGAGGAGAAGCCTCAGAGATAACTGATTCCTGCGGACTTGATGAAAATAGATGTCTGGGTGGGAAAGGACAAGATACCCACAACAGTTCCCTTTGGGAGGGAGAGCCAGGAGGATTCAGCTCTCATCCCTCTGCTGGAAGGAAAAGCAGGAGGGGAAGTGGTGGGGGACTCCCAAGGAGTGTTCTATACCTGGCAGAAATGTAGGTTTACTGGAGCTGAAGGGAAGGGAGGAACAGGGGACATAGGACAGCAGTTCGCAGAAAATCTGACTTTATTAATTCCTCTGTTCATGAAAAAATTACTTTTTTCTTTAATTGTCATATACTTAGCTGTCATGATTGATCTTGGCACAGCTGAGAAAATGTATTTATTATCATATGATTCTTGGACAAAGACTGACACGAGTCCCTAATTCCTCTACTTGCTTTTTGACCTTTGCATTGTCCTCTCAAAACATTCAGACTTTTTTACAGAGTTCTGTGAAATTTCTGACTGCTGCGAGGAGAAATTGGCATCCTCATTTCGGGCCTGTGGCCCTGAAGACTGGCCTCTCATAACCTCTCTATCTGGGTCCTTCTGAATATACTTTTTCTTGACTGACTGCCAAATTCTTCATGGGAACATGCAGTTACAGCTCAGAAAACGAAATGCTTTCAATCTGCACAAGTTTAAGGAAAACTTCTTTGTGTTCTTGTTCTGGTTTGCTGTGCTGTACATTTCTGAAACTGAGATTGTGCAAAGCTGATGCATTAGTGCATATGATTACAGCAGGGAGTTACATGGCAGGGTTAATGCTGCTTCCGGGTTTAATGCTACCCAGACACTTAATCATGTTGGTGCCTTTCAGTACAGTTTGTTATTTCCTGTGGATACTGACAGCAACAAAGCAGGGTCTCATCATAAAGAAGAAATACAGGTTCCCACTCCAATCTTACCTAGAGTAGGAATTTCCATCCTGTACAAATCAGCTGCAACACTGACAGGGAGAAGTGAGATATATAAAGCTGGTAATGTGTGTTTATATCAGATGATACCTTTCAAGAGTTTAAAAGGATTGTCTACCTGTGTAAGTAAATTCATGTGTTTTAAATTGAGTTTATTTATGAAAACTGCATGTACTTCAATATTTTCATTGTAAGTGCTGATTTCTGTTTCTTCAACCTTTCCTAAGTATCCCTAAGTTAAGAGAGGCAGAAGGTTTTATTTTAATCCAACTTAAGAGATTTTTACATATTTCTTTTTTTCCCTTTTTTTTTGTCTTTGCTGTTGTTAAAATTTTATTACAAATGTGCCCTTATCCCTGTTCATTTGGGCTGCTTTAATGACCTGTGTTCCTCCTCTGGGCATCTTACTCTGGCAGATGTTAAATATTTCTTGCCTTTTTAATTTTCCCAAAACAATATCAGTTCTCTGTGTTTCTCTAAGAAGATAAGGTGACCAGTAGGATTCAAAGGTGCAGGAAATTGCCAGCAATATTGTCTTGACCAACAGTGAACTTTTAGAATTAGATTTCTGGGGTTTTTGAAAGTTGCTTTTTGGGTCTTTTTTCTACCCTGAGCTGTCTCTTCCCTGCAGCCTGGTTTTATTTCCTTCATTGTTTCTTTTCTGTATTTACTTTGCCTTTCTCCTTTTCACTCTTGTTACCCTCCCCACCTCTCCTCTATTCTCTTCTCGTTATCTATCATTTTCTTTTATTTTCTTTTTCTTGATGTCTGTGCAAGAGAATCTTTTTACCCTCCAAATTTTTGTACTGACAGACTTTCACAGAGTGAGAAAAACAGCTAATGGGTGGCCTTGGCTTCAAGTTTATGCAAGTATTTGCCTTGCATTGTGTACTGAAATAAGCAACTCCTTAACAAATGCACTTAATCTTTCCTGATGCGGTTACATGCAGTGAGACTTTCCATGGAACACTGGGACTGTAGAGCATGTTACTTAAAACCTGAATAACCATGAATGCATTTCTCATAAGCCAAAACATTGCTGTGTTTGGCAAGCCTATATTTTAAGAAGGGTTTTGTTGAGGGACTTAGAAAGCAGTCAAAAAACTTTATTGTGACTGTAAGCAAATTTATTTCTGACACCACTGACCTCAGTAGGACTCTGTGATGCAAAACTGGAAGGGTACAAGAGTGAATCAGCCCAATTGTTTCTTTGTGTACATCCCAGTAATTGACCCTGGGGACTTTCTGCAATACACACACAACTTAATAACAGTGTAGGCAATTACCTCTCCCTCTGCAAACACTTTCCTTCCACAGGTTCTTTGGTGGTATTTTTCTGGGGAAGTGTGAGGACAGCAGTGAACTGTACTTACCTTCCTCTACTGACATATCTGAAGTGGAGCAATAATCTGTTTTTCCACTACACCCCTCTGTTGTCCTGTCTTTGCTGGAGCTGTTAGCTATATCTAGATTGGGATCATGTCATACTCTTACAGGCCTCCCACAGAGATTGTCAAGGTAGGGAAGGTATCCTGATTTCCCAAGTCATGGTCTTTGATGTGAGTCTTGTTTTGACACTGTTTTCTTAGGAAACTGTTTTCTCTAAAATCTGTTATCAGCTGTGTGTAAATACTACTTTGAGCAAAATCAAGAGTCATAAATTCCTTGGTAGATGCTTTTATCTGCTGTCACATTTTGATACTTTTAGTTCATCTGTTTTGATAGTCACTAATTAATCTTTGTAAGTGTTCAACTTGCAGAAAGGAAAACATCATTTTCAGTCAGGATTATTTTTCTTCCAGTCTGGGAGAAAGAACAATGAAGAAAATACAGAATGTTTTCTGTAAAACCTGCTCTGAATAAACAATCCATTAAAACCAGAAAGGTCTTTGACCTCTCATTTGAGTGTAGAAACTCTGGGAATCCGTTGTCTACCATGAAATGCCAAGGAGGACACAAAGTCCACCATAGTGGTAGGCCTCAAGTACACACAGAAGCAGTGTTTTTACAGGATAATGAAGTGCTGTGAAGCCAGAGCATGCACCTAATTACAGGAGAATGAGAGCTTGGGGCAGGAAAATAGTGCCAGGCATTGTCTGATACGGTTAGTTGTGGTAGCAGAGCATTGATTTCAAAGACTCAAAAAATTCTCAAGTCCTTTGTTCCTGCAAAGGAATTAATATTCATGCGTGATTTGTCACTGTGCAAAAAAAGTGGTGGTGTTAAGGAATACTATAAATGATTATAGAGTCTTACAACTGGTGATAAAGCTGCATGTATTCCTCCTAGATCAAGCACAGTGCTTAGTCATGAAATCTGAATAGCTGTCTGTTCAAGGTTCTCAAAGCACAGGGATCTAGTCTTTTGCTCCAGACCTCTGGAGGCTTACACTGGAAACTGAAAAATTATCAGAGACAGAGAAAATAAAACACTTCTGAGAGGATATGTAAAATTGGCTCTTATAGCAACAGAGAGAGGAAGAGACGGATGGACAAGTTTCCACAGGTAGGCAGCATAGCTGGGCTTGGATGAACAAAGTCCAGAAAAGGACAAAAAAACCCCACCAAAACTGGAATTACACCATGGGCCACAAGACAAACTGTGAACTACAGGATGATTTTGGATAAGCTTGGTGTGTCTTGATTTCAGAGCAAAGAGCTACCATAGTGAAAAAACTGAGGAAGTTGTGCACAATATTACATTGTTTTCATTTAGTTCTGTGTTCTTCTTGTGTTAGTAGGTAACATTTCAGTAACCTGTGCTGAGTTTCTGTGTGTTTTGAAAAGAAGAACTGCACCGATCACATGCCTCTCCACACAGAAGTCAGAAATTAGCAAGTCAATACTTTTGGTAATGCAAAAAGGAGAAGTGCAAAATGTCTTGTGGAGGCCTGTGGGATGATGTCATTGAGCTCACAGCCCAGCACCCCTGCTGCCAGGAGGGGTAGCAGACATGAGCTCCACCTCAGCGATAAGTGTGTAAAATGCCTCAAAAAAAATTGTTGTGGAAATTCCGCCAGTCCTAGCAAGCCAAGAGACCTCTGTATTTGGCTGCCCGCACGGGAGCTGGAGGAGGCCCAACAGTCAGAGGTCAAGAAGATCCATTAGGCTAATGTGGGTTAATTGATTTAATAAATCTAATGCTATGTACTAACCTTTTATCATCCCTGACCTGGGAAAAAACTGAGGTAGGTGATGTAGTAGGGAAATACCTAAATAAATACATAGTAATTCCCATTTCCACTACTTTTCTTTTGCTTCAATTTTCTTCTGATGCAGTGAGGAAATCCTAAGATGGTAATTACTGCTATGCCACCTTCTCTACACAGTATCACTGAATGCATTGCCTTAATAACGTAATTCTGTGTTTGGACTAATGATGCTGTCTTGCCTTTTTGTTTGTTTTTCATGTTTTGATACTGACTACTTGGCAGTTATAGGAATCTTTAAATATCCTGGAATATGGTGGAAGCTGTACTGATAGATCTGTTCAGCCTACCAGCCAACTTGCAGAACAACATCCAAGGATTACTACATAACACTCTGGAAACTATTGAGAAATGCTCTTCCATCCCTGCTCCATTTGTTTATGTCATATGTTGCCAGAGACAGGGGAGTGAACGGAACGGTGAACAAGAGTCCTTGCTTCCAGCTCTGAGTGATTTTCAGAGTCTGAAGAAAAGGCTGGAGGTGGTACGTTGTCTGACTACAGCTGCTGCTTTGTACACCATCAAACAAAGACTGGATGAAAAAGACCTAAGCATCATTAAAGTTATTCTCCCTACCTCAAGAAAAGACTTAATGAAAGTATATATAGACCATCTCTTTACAGCAGTCTACCAGTTTGAATTTGAGGATTTACATGTGGCATCTGGTTGTGAAAACCTACAGATAGCCAAACCTCAGAGTGAAGGGCAAACATTTCCTACACAGGATGTGGCGTTCATCCGAAGTGAGATTCAGATGTACTTGGAAAGCCTGCCGAGCCTGAAAGGGGAGCTCACCATCCTCCGGTCTTCCCTGATCCCAGGTAAAGAGAATCCCAGCTAATAGATTTTACACAGACTGTTCCCAAGCGTACTTCTTCAAGGGAGTTGCAAAATGGGTAAGATTTGGAAATGTCTTCAGGCAGCAAATAACTGTATATGATGTTGTAATAATGTATCATGTCTATAAGAGGGGGAAGTGTTAACAGAGATACAGCAAAAAACTGGCAAGTCTGTTCCAGGCCTAGGGCATGATCAGAGGAAAGAGAGGCCCAGGTTTAGCAAAAGCATTACTGCAGACAGTAAAATCTCCTCACTTCTGTGTGGGAATTACACACTTTGAGAATTACCATCGTCTTCTGCAAAGACAGGACAGGAGTTTCTCCTGGTCTGCAGCCTCAGGCACACCTGGTTAGACTGATGTCTCAGTGTCCCTGCCATGGCATGACCCAGTTTACTGCAGCATGTCTCTCAAGCGGTGTGATTACGGGGTCTCATGAGTCAGAGAATTCAAGGGAAAGCTGAGAGGTTTGCTACTGCAAAAGTTTGGAACTGTCTGTCCCTAAAAATATGTCTGAAAAGAGCGAGAAGCTGAAAGGAGTGAGTTGCTTAAAGCCATCTTTGCCTTCATTATGCTTCAAGATTTTGACTGTGACTTTGAAAGGATCACACTACACAAAAGAGATTTTGAATCTCAACTCTGATTATGTCACTAGGCTTGTCAGCTCTTAAGATAGCAAAGATACTGGTTGTAGGACTGTCTTTCTGTGTTCATCTTTGCCATGCAGACCCCCTCCCTTCAATCACCCCCAAAAGTAGTGATTGCATTCGGTGCATTCGGCAACAATAAATGATCCGCATGGTAAAAACAGAGGAATTTTCAATAACTCTAGAAATTCTTGGTGCATTCAGTGTACTTTAGAAAGATGTTTGAGATTCTGTGAAGTGTTGAGGACTAGTACTTCATTTGCCAAAAAAGCTTGGGATATGCTGCCATAGAACATTTGTTTTAAAATCTACTCTCATTTTCCTCAGTGAGTTATTTATTCGCTAGAGTTTGCCCTAAAACTCTGCAAAAGTCAGGCTAAATCTGCCAGGACTCCTTCTTGCTCAAGCCCCTCTACCATGGCCTCAGAGGATTATGATTATGAGCAAGAAGGAAACTTAAAATCCTTAAATTTAAATGCCACATCTAAATACAAGGTAAAGCGATACTCAACTGGATTGGCTGATTTCAGGTCTCTTCAGTATAAAACCATGTAATATCTGGACTGGTCTTGTGTTGAAAGCAATTGTTTGTTGTCTTTTTTGCCTTTCCAGATGATGTCTTCCTACATGGGTTCACCACAAGGACAGGTGGGATCTCCTACATACCAACTCTAAGCTCCTGCAATCTCTTCAGCAGTTCCAAGCGGAGGGACCCACAAGTTGTTGTTAAAGAAAATCTCCGCCGGCTAGCTAATGCTGCAGGATTTAACCTAGAGACTTTTCACAGAGTCAAGGTATCTTATCAAACAATGGATTTATGTAAATGGGTCATGTATCACTGACTAAAACTGCAGGCATTATTCTTATCTTTCTCATCAAGAACTTGTGAGAAGCAGGACAATTAAAACATTTATGCTGGCAGTATATCTGTGGAAATAACCATCCAAACTATCAGCCATTTGGCACGATATGAAGAAGCAGCACTGTTTCTTCCACGTATATTCTAACATTTAACTTAACACAGAATAATCAGATAAATGATAAGAGCAGTTTCTCTTAAAAGAAAAATACACTATCACTTCTGTGGTGGTTTTCTACTGATACATCTACATGGCATTTGTATCAAGGGAGTGCCTGATTTCCACGCATAATTGGTTGGTGCAGAAGAGTGTTTCATGCCAAAGAAAAATCCTTGCATTAGTCAGAACTGGGTTTTTTTGCTGCCATATCACTGTCCATGTTCTGGTTATGTCTTGACAGATTGATCACGCTAATGCTGTATGTATTATGGGAAAGACAGAGCCTGACAGCTATGATGGAATAGTTACAAATCAGAAAGGTGTTACGATAGCAGCTCCAGGTGCTGATTGCATACCCGTTCTGTTTGCTGATCCTGTCCGAAAAGCCTGCGGTGCTGCTCATTCTGGTAGGAATTTTAAATCACGGAGATCAAAATAACTAGGAGACCAATGGAAAGGAAGTTTTTGACAAATTAGCAACCAAGAAGCACTGAGTGAGAATGAATAAATGCAAGATCACATAGCAATATAGTTGAGTTTAAGCATAGTATAGCTAAGTTTGACCTGTTAAGTTTGTATCCTGCCAAAACAAGTTTGTTTCCCAAGCTATGTTGGGTTGGGGTTTTTTTATTTATTTTGTAACTGTAATAATTATTATTTATGTATTTATGCATTTATTTTTCTGATCTGGAAGCCAAAAACCAAATAATTTCTTCTGTGGTGTGCCTAACTTCCTGTGTGAAAAATGGCTGTAAAGCCAATGCCCCCAACAATCATTTTGAATCAGAAGAAATATTTGTCTGGCCCAAACCAAATAAGAATAAAACTGAATCAGGGATGGTTAGCACAACCTGGGGTTAGGTCTGACTTCAGAAGATGTCCCAGCTGTTAGGCTAAAATACGTATCTCATAGTGAGATTTTCCTGCTGGGGTGGTTTCATTTTATAAAAAAGTCTATGAGGTCAAGAAGAATGTACAACTGAGAGTTTCTCCTCAGCTTTGATGCTAGTACACCCCTTGATATGGTAGGAAGCTTCACCTCTGCCTAGAATTTGTGAATACCACCTAATTCATACAATTCTTCATGCATTCAATAAATTAGCCAAAATAAAATCAATTTGTGAGTCATCGTAAGATGATCAAAAGCTTTGACTTTCCTTCAATAAAGTTAGTGTGTGTGTATGTGTGTCCCACTCTGTGCCTAGGAAGCTTAGGTTAGAGAAAGCGAGAGGAATGAGAATTGTGGCATATCTGTCTGGGAGGAGAGGGGAATGTTGTGGTTTTTAATGGGGAGAAGGGATGGAAAGAATTTTACATACTTTTGAAAGTTTTAAGAATTTTACATTGCAAGTTTTCAAACCTAATTATTGGAAAATATTTAAATCTGTCATTGCTCCTTTCTCTGCTACCCCTTCATTTATCTAGCCCCTGACACACCACACTGGTCCCCAACCTACACCATTGCCTTCTCTGAACATACCTCCCAGCTCTAGCCTGAGCTCCTACCTTCCATCTCCCAAGTTTTGGCCTTCATTCCCGCATCACAGTCCTTGCCAGGCTTCCAGTTATCTTTTCCTAAGTCCTTTCCTTCCTGTCCAACCCCACCTCACTTCATGTTTAACTTGAACACATCTTGCTATGTATACAAATAAAGACAATTAGGTGTAAGGTCATCTCAGTCTTTGGATGTAGAAAAGCAGAGGAGAAGTTATTAGCATGTCCTATCCTTTGTTATGATGCATTCCCTGTGCGATGCAAAGACTTCCTGGGGCTCAAACTGAGATATGAGAACTCAAAGCTGGACTTTATTCTATCTATTTCAAACAATGCCAAAGTGCAAAGCTTGGCTTTCTTCTGTCTATTCCAAACAATGTCTCTAGCTTGAGCCTTTTTTTTCTAAAATAGCACTAAACCCATTTTCACCATATTATAAAAATACACTTCCGACTGTGACATATTTCTGTTGTCATACTCCCATTTAAATGTTTCAAGCACAGAGAAGCTGTAAGGTATGCTCTAGTTGCCCACACCAAGACACTGGGAAAAAGGAATTCTGGAATCCAAATCTAAACTGTTCTCTCTAGTTTCCATCTCCACAAAATTATATCAGTAAACTGATAGTTGTTAATATGTTGGGTTTTTAAAAAAATAATAATTATTAGATATAATTATTTATTATTAGATGTAAATATATCTACTAATTTGTACCTTTAATAATAGCATATATTTTAGCTATTATAAAATTAAAGAGACAATTTATACAATTTTTTTTTCAACCTCTCATTTCTCACAGGATGGAAGGGCACGTTGTTAGGAGTTTCTATGGCCACAGTAAATGCTATGGTATCTGAATATGGCTGTAACGTGAAAGATATCCTTGTGGTGCTGGGCCCATCTGTAGGACCTTGCTGCTACAAACTTCCTCATGAATCAGCAAAAGAATTTCACAGAATTGATCCAAAGTGTGTGAGACTATTTGACTCTGCAAGTCCTCATATTGATATTAGAAGAGCAACACGGTAAGCCTACTGAGTGAACAGAAGACTAATTCCACATTAGTTATCAATAATTATTTTGATATTTTATTATCCAGCAGTGTTATGGTGAGGGTCCTCACCATCTTAAAGTACTCTCTAGTACTTTGCAGATCAAGAAATGGTATCTTTCAATGAATGGTATCTGTTCACTTTTGCTGGGTTTCAACTATTATTTTACTGTTACACTGTTAGTTTATGGATTATAGACAAATGTTCAAATTCAACGTGGTTTTACTTGTTGCAGAAAAGCGCTTATTTTAGTCTAATGCTGGAAGAAAGAAAAAAGAAAAGCAAGTGAAAGTCCCACTCACAATGTTGGCACAGTTTGTTCAATTGGTCCTTGAGGTGCTGTCTGAATTATAGCATCTTAAGGAATAACAGGATGTACAAAAAATATTATCCTCTGTTTCTCTTTCTTTCTTTAAGGATTCTTCTTGAGAGTGGTGGGATTCTTCCTGAGAACATCCAAGATGATTCTGTCACAGACCAGAACGAAAATATCACTTTCTGTACTGCATGCCACCCTGATAAATTTTACTCTCACTTTCGTGATGGCACTAACTTTGGGACACAGATTGGCTTCATATCAATCAAAGACTGAGATAGTATCTCTTACTCTCAAATAGCATTTAGACAATAAGTGGTACATTGTCTGACATCCTGCTCTCCTTGTAGAAGTTCTTCCTCCTTCCTTTCACAGACTTGCAATAGGGAATTCATGGGTCTTGCGATTCTCCTGCTTCTTCCCTTCCCCGCCATTCTGAGGCAAGAAGAAATTTCTACAGTGCAGGGCCAATAATGCTTGTGTGAGGCAGGGTGCAAAGGAAACAAGGACAACAGGACAACCCACACCAGTGACAAAGCCCTTCTGCAAGTCCATATGCAAGCTCCAATTTTTTTGGAGCCTTCTTGACCAAATGTTTCCCAGAAACCTCACTGTCTTAAGGTGGTGAAAGCACAAAAAACCAATCTTCATTAGCTTCTGGGTGAGACTGCTGAATGAAGTTAAGTGTGACATTACTGATATAGGAAGGGAAGCCTGTATTGCACATTAACTGTTTGAGAACACCCAACTTTGGTAATTTCAGCTGAAGGTTAGCCTTATGGAATTATGTGCCTGGGATTGTTTTTCTTATTTGGATTAGTTTAAGGAGGAGCTCCAAAACACTTACAGGATTTTTCCTATGGAAGATAACGTGAAATTAAGAGGGAAGCAATCTCCTTTGGGGCAAACATTGAAATGTGTGAACCCTCACTGTTCTGTATTTTTTGACTGTACAAAAAGTAGGACTAAAACTCGTAATATAATATGACGTGTATGTTCATGTTTCCTTAGGATTTTTTCCTTTAAACTATTGGGGCTCTGCTAATGACCATTGAGACGGTCTCAACAGTGCCCAGTTATTAAATAAATACCTAAAAAGGGGAGTGAATTCAGCCTTAGTTAATTTTACTGACCAATAGTTGACTTATCTCTCTTACTAAGCAAATTCTAAGTGTGCACTGTTTTCTTTTGGCAGTAAAAAATTTGCCTGAAGACATTACAATAGACGTGATAGTTCCTGACACATAGACAGTGAGAGCTTCCTAATAGTAGAACTATGCTGACTAGCTTGCAGAGTTGCCAAGTACAAGCCTTGGACAACTGTCCGCATGACGTATTTTATATTTTGAATTAAACGATCTTTTCCAATTCTAGACTCTTATGTCCACTAGAGGTCAGTGCTCGCTCACGCTGCACTTCCATCCCTGGCTGCACTGCCTGTATGGGTTTTCAAACCATGCATTTTGCAAAGCAGTGTATGGCATATGCTGCTACTTTTGCCTATACAATCATCTGCCAAGTTATTCTAGTTATCTGTGCTTCAAGAGTAATCTATTTTTCATTTTCTTGGTCTGTGATTCAGAGCTGACCAAATTAGAACTTTCCTTGTCCTCTGGGAGAACAGACTTTAAAAAAGCTTTTTTTAACCTGTGAATGGTATTTCTCGGAGAAGAGCCTGGTTCTGTTACCCTCTGACTGTAACCATCTACCAAAAAAATAATTCTTCCAACTCTCCTACTTCTTCTTTAGAAACATTATTCCTCTTTGGCTGTAGTCCTGCAGTCCATGACAATAAAAATTCTCACATTTTCAGTTTCTTTTTAAAAACCTCACTGTCGCTTTCATCATTCTCTGTTTTGTAACTTCACTGTGGTGGTGGTGTTCACAGCTGGATTCAAACTGGGTGTTCAGGTTCCAACAGGGGCAATACTCAAACTCCTCAATTAAATGCTGCCAAGCATGTTACTGCACACTAGCTGATGGTGTGTATGGTATGTATATGTATTATGTGTATTATTGACTTATTCCAAATACAGAATAATATAATTATATGGACACTGACGGTCTTATTTTACTGCACTAGGTAAAAAACGCAACAACCTACCTTCACCTTTTAGTTTGGTCCCTTTGCCCTGGTATGTAAGTGTGAACCATTTTATGGGCACTGACTGATGCAGCAGCGAAGTGAGTAAGCTGTCTTTCCTTCTGCTATTTCTGCTCTGGGGGCAGTAGCACCACTTCAGTCCCTGCACCTGAAGCTCGGCCAAAGCTTGTCTGTCAGTGCCCTTCGCTTAACCCTCTTCCCTTGTGAATTAAGTGCATGCCGTCAAAAGCAGCTGAGTTACTCGGTTTTGCAAGGTACTGCTTGACAGCTGAAGCATCATAGGAGTGCCTGTGCCTGCTGTTAGCCCATCTCACCTCAGAGATGGTTTTAAACTAATGCATTTAACTTTGCAGTAATTAGAAAGACCTTGCAGCCGTGCTACTTACCACAGTTCAAATGTTTAACAGTACATTAAGTCACAGTAACATGATACTGATCGTAAGCCCTGGCTTGTTCATACCTGCTCAAGAATGACAGCAGAGACTTTCTGTTTAGAAAAATACCATTTACAGGTCATGGTAGGACTGTACAAGCTGGGCAGCATGTCGGAATGAGCAGAAACACCAAAGGCTTTACCTTTTAGAAGGCAAATCGTTACCACAAGTAGTGTTCATTATTTCTTTTACATTGAATTACCTGGACTGTAAACCTGTCAAGACAGGAAGCAGCCTTTTGTACACTGATTACTGAGGTGGAGAACTCCACAACCAATAAGAAAATAATAATAATGTTCAGTCCCCAAACAGGTTAGACTCTATATCATACAGAGTTTCTTTCAATAGTCCTTGCTACAAAGGCATTTTAGTTCTGGTCTAAAAGAAAATAAAGTTGGAGGAAGGGCATGATAAAAAGGAGGCAAGGCTGTTTTGCACGTCTATTTATTTACTTTTCATTCCTGTTGCTCACTAAAGGAGCCAAGCAGATCAGCCCTGATTCACCACCTCTAGGGAAGCTCTTAAAATGCTTCATAAATTGTTCAGCTGTACCTACCGAATCATCAGATCCCATTTATTAACCTTGCCTATGAATTTATAAACTGCATTCACCCTATTATTGTTATTAAATAACATTATTAATTATGACTGTGGTATGCCCTGAGGCGAGCACAAGAAATGATCACATTGAATATTGTTTTTGATAGCTAGTACTGTGCAATTAACGTTTGTTGCTATTGTGGATTCTGAATATGGGCCTCTTCATTTACTTTTATATGTTGGAATGGAGTGTACCAAAACATGTCTGAGGAAGGTTTTATTCACTATTTGAGTAAAACAGGGCAGCTCCAACACAGACTTCTGGTGCCAGTGCCTGGGGAAGCAGTGGGTGACTTCAGAGGCGTAGATCAAAGCCTGAGATAATTAGTGAAATGTTTGCCCAAACTGGGATTTATTGCCAAAGGTATGGCAAAGGTGAAAAATATTAAGAGGGTTAGATTAAAAATGTCTTTAATTAATTTATAGAGGTTAGATCCATCAGTGACTGCTAGTCTCTTTCTCCTGACAGCCCGAGGAGACAGGGTGGGGACTAGGCAGTTGCTTGGTCTGAGTTCAGCATTTGATGGCTGTGTTTGTGAGCAGCAGCCAACCTGAAAGCCACAGGACTGGACCTTCAGCAAAACACTTGTGCACATCTGGACTCACAGAAAGTGCATCATTCCTCTGGAATTACAAGCATTCAATTACTGGAAGGTGTCTTCTTTCTCCAGCAGTAAGATAGTTTGCAAAGTGGTCGTCTTTGCCTCCAGTCTTATTTTCCTCATGCTTATCTCTTGTGCATTGCTGTCTTTCTGTCCAACACCGCTCACAATCGCCCTACAAGGCATGTAAATCCAGTCGCAGGGTATTGGAGGAAACATGCCATTCTGTGCAGAGCAGCGCCAGTGTTGCTTTCTTTTGTATGCATGTGCTTTTTTTTCTTTTAGCAGCAGTGTGAAACTTTTGGTCCTCAGCACAGGATCTTTATCAGTGTCCTCCCACCCGTTGCCATTTTACAGGTTTCCGCAAGAGCTCCCAGTTGCCAGCCTACACAGCAAAGAAGTCCATATTCCTAGATTCCCTCATTGCTGTCCTCATTTCCACTCCATGCTCAATTTGCTGCTGGGTGATGCAAAGAGGGACAAGAGCTGCACTCATTTGTCCTCAGGCGCAGAGGGGGTGCGCGTGTGTGCTCGCCTTGATGTCATGTGTGCAAGGCTTTTGTTCTCTGAGTACTAACGTCCTCTCTGAACTCCAGCCTCTTGTGCAACAATATAACAGGACAGCGCACTGATGGGAGCGGTAAATCCTATATGTGACAGAGGAAATAATGTATTGACCTGCTGAGGGATTTACATACCTCCGAAGACTGACAGCAAGCTCAGCCTGTAAGGCTGACTTGTTCTACTTTCCATTTCCAGCAGATACTATCCAGTTTTTCCAGATGAATGATTCAGATGATAGAAATGTATGTGGATTTAAGAACAGTCCTAATCCGGTATATTCTTCTATCCAGGATGTTACTGTTATCCAGTGTTACACCTTTTTATAAGACTAAGAGATTTCACTGCTCTGCTTGCTTTAAGTATACAGTGCCTGTGGCTGTGCTGCTAAAAAGCATGATTATGTATTTCCCAAAGGCATGCGGAGAAATAGGAAGCTAGTTTTTTAAAGTGATCCCTCTGATCTTTCATTAGTAAGTGTTTAATTTACAGTAGCATCTCACATTACAAATACTTGGCTGGCTCTCTTTGTCTGTGAGCTCTCAGAGGTCAGAGGAGCCCCACAGAAGAATTTCGGGATCGTGGTCCCCAGAGGACAGCAGGGCTGAGGTCTCTCTCTTCCCCTTCTGTGAATGTGGCATCATGTCTCCAGGGCAACCTGAATTCTGACAGTCCTGGGGGCAAGGACACGGCATGGATTTCCATTTGATTCCTGCAACAGAAAAGAGATCTGAGACAAAAATCAATATGTGACTAAACTATGAGAGTTAATTTTCACAATTAATTTTACTAACAGATCATTTCCTCTCTTCTTGTGCAAATGTAATTCACATCTACTAACTACTCTATTTATTTTTCTGATGTTGCCTTTTCTACACATAGCAAAAGCCTAAACATCTGGAATAAATAGGTTGCAACATAAAAATTTGGGGTGTACCTACCATAAAACCAAACAAGCATTTTATAAGGGAGGCTGAAAGCAATGTTTGCATTTCAAGATGTATAATTTCACTGTTTCTCATGTGATGCAATGTTTTTAGGCAGTGATTCATAGTTCTGGTTAGATGTTTCAGTTCAAAGTGATTTTATCAATGACAACTATACAAAGCCCGGCCTATTTGAAATAAATATGTTCATATTTCTCTTTGAGGCACTGAGCTCTAGCCTAAAGGAATGTTCAAGCATATGCTGCTGCTAAAGGAAAACATTTCTGTTCTGCTTTGTTTTTTTTTTTTTNAGCTTGATTTTCTTGCACAAGAAAACAAAGTTATGACAGGTAGCTCAAACCATTTTGGTTGGTTTTAATAGGTGCTTTTAGTAAGCACTTCATAAAATTAGTATTAAATAAAACAGGGTTATGCAGACAATTTTATTCTGACTCTCTGCTTTCTTCTTTATATCATCTCCATAAAAAGCTTTCAGAACATGAAAGGTGAGCAGAGCAAGAAGCATGTTAGAGAGGCTCCTTTAGGCTTGTGGATGTTTCTTGCTATGTTTGATGCTTAGATCTTCCTCAGTTCCCTCAATTACCCTACAACTTTGATCCTCAAGTTCCCCCAGCACTGAAACATGCCGGCTCACATGACTCTATGCTAGCAATGGCAGAAACACAGATGTAGACTCGATAGTGATGTTCACATTGCAGCATTTCTACAGCCTATCTGGTGCTGGCAGAAGTGACATTATGATAAAAATATTATGCCACAATGGTGAGATATTTTGAGAAAAATGTCCTAAGCAGCCCTGTGTTACTTGAGATTTTAGGGGCTGTAAGTCAGTAGCAATTTTTTGCTTTTCACAAAAATGCAAAAGCTAAAGATAACTTTGCACACTCTTCTTATCTAGTACATGTCTTCATCAGAGCAACATGGTTTGGGTTTTAGAGTCTTGTCTGGTGTACAATTATATTTCTATAATTTCCTTTAAGAATGGCTTCTTAAGCAGAGATTGACTGCGTATATGTTGGCCAGGACGTGCAAAATTCAGCTGTTTATATTGCTATTTAACATAAAAGTCTGTCAGAAAATGCAGGTGCTGCAAAATGGGGAAATCAGATGGTTCGAGCTAAAATGTTCTTGTAGGAGAAAGGGTAAAGATTCAGACAAAGCTAATGGCTAGTTTCAACATCTTCTGAATGACATGTTTCAATCCGTCTTCCGGAACAACTCCTCGTTTCCTGTTTTGAATATTAAGAGCAATCTGAAATAAACAATTTAAAACTGAAGAAGTGCCATTGCAAATTAAAACAAATATTGAAATCTCAATTCATTCTGAAAAGAGAGAGCCTGACTTCCACAGAGCTCGTCTTACTATTTATGTATATCTATCTCCATGACCCAATCCTCTTATCTGTTCAGTAAATATTTCTTTCATAGATTGTAGATTGTTATGTTCCCTTTAGTAAATGTTTAGCTAAGTTTTACATGCGATACTTAGTTCCATTATTCTTTCCTAAGCTGATCCTTCCAGCTCTTAATTCTTTATATTCTGCCCTATTAATGTCAATTAGGTGATAATAAGTTTTCACTTACACACTCTTTTAGAAGGAGAGTGACATTTGAACTTTGAAGAGGGACTGTTTTTTCTGGTAGGCTTGCAAAGTTGTGCTTCTCAGTACAAAAAAAGCTTGAAACAGCCTTAATTGAATAACCTTGGTCTCCCTCTATTCCCTCTTTTTTTAAAAGAGTCGTAGTCTATTGCACTTCAATTAGGATTTATTTTAGGCTTCCTAGCCATAACTCACAATCCATCACATTGTTCCAGGAGCAATCTTCATGAAGGAGGCTCAACTCAGAAAGTGAAAAATAGTTGATATTTCTGAGGCTGACACAGGTTTTATGGTAGGAGAACATTTTTAATTTAAGAAAAAACTTTTTAAAAATCTGGTGTTGGAAAGCTGACACAACAAAACTAAAATACAGAAATAATTTCACAGTTTTTGCAGGGGGGCAAAAAGTTTAACAATGTGTGAAACCGAATATTTGTCCCTGTAATTGTATTCACATCAAGACTGGATGCCTTTGTACCTACTGATTCATCCCCAGTGAACTGGGATGAGGCTGAAAGAAAAGGGTGAGGTTGTTTTCCTGCTGTAATAAATGGTATCAGAAAAGAACGATACAGCAGCATTGCTTTTAGCAAATGAGTTAAAGAGTGCTCAGGCTAATGATGAACCACTTTCTACCAAGCCAATATCCGAGACTGAAAAAACAGCCAGTCATTCCTTGGCTTTGCAGCAGTCTTGGAGGCTGTTATAAACAAACAGAAGCAGGGAACAAAAATCTCCTTTGGGATGCAGCTAGCCTGAAACAGATATCCATGGTGAGACACTGTTGAATAGGAGAGGCAGAAAAAGACAACATCATGACGATGAAGACATTTCTACATCTGCTCATTAAAGATTTAGTGCAAGAAGAATTTATCCGTATGGAAACTTGGTCCCCTACCATATTGTCCAAGTGGAGAGCAGTGCTGCCAAGCATCTTCCTATGTGTAGTTATCTGCCACAGTTGCTACAGCTCTCAAGGCTTCTTTGTGTGGTCAGATTTTTCCCTGGAAAGGTTGGAGTATTGAATTCTTATGGACATGTCCCAGTTCTCCTCTTTCATCATCCCTAATTTAAACCCTGCTATAGGCATATCACGCACTCACAAACTTCCAGTCTATGCAAGCAGGGGAGGACTACAGTTAATTGTGGGAGGCAGATAATGACCACTGTATATATTATCTACATGCAGGACTCTGTGACCTCGCTGGGTCCAGAATAGTTGCAATGATGGGCAAATCTGCCCTCTTCCACTGCAGCGGTATTTCTGGACTGAAAATATGGAAGAGAAGCTGCTTTTTGAAATTTCACTCAGCTTGGCTAACAGCCCATTTCTGCAGACTTGGAAGATTTTCTATCATAATATTTCTCTGAAGCTAGCTGTGAGAATAAATGGCATGAGGTACATTTGGCTCAAGAGCTGAGAGTTTAAAATTTTTGAAGAATCTTTTCTTGTTTGTTATGGAGCAAATCCCAAACTTCTTGCTTAGAAGTCCAGGCTCCCTACTGCTATGGGGCCCCATCTGAACATCTTGACTAAAAGGGAGAAGTGCCCTCCTGTGTGAATACTTAGCAATAACATTTCTATTCTCAGCCGTACTAATTACTATGGCAGAAGTAATTTTGCAGTGAACAAGGCAGGTTGACCTCCTGGTCAGTCCTAGGAGGGCAGAGAAGACAAGGGTGCTCAATGTGGTGAAACTACTCCTTACTTACATGTCAGCCACCTAAGACTCTGGGCAAGGCTGCAGTGCTGAGAAGAGGCAGATCATAAAGAGGAATGAACCAGTTATCTTGGGTTCTGCTAGAAATACAGGGAATAGGTCAAAGCAGATTTTTTGCACATTATCTACTGTATATGTTGCTCCAGTCTGCCCCATGCATCTTGAGCACTACTTCTTTTGCAGCGATAAAAATTTCTGGTATCCTTGATCCTACCTAGATCTTGGAGAGAGGCTCAGACATATTGGTACTTCAAGATTCGGAGTGGTTGGTAGAATATCTTGTTATTACCACACTTCTCCTGAGAAAGCATTAAGGAGAAACTTCCGGTCTGTGAATCTGCAGTGTTTTTATTCTTCTTTGTGGGCAATGCCGCTAGTAGAGACAGTAATGCTATTGGCATAGCTCACAAGATGGGCAACTCTGCAGACATAGCAAAAAGACCTGAAAGGATCCTCTTCTAGATATGTAAGATCTACGGACCAAGAGGCCTGTAGGGTTGTACCAAAATTCCAGG
Source organism: Burhinus bistriatus (assembly GCA_013397275.1). Lineage (NCBI taxonomy): Eukaryota > Metazoa > Chordata > Aves > Charadriiformes > Burhinidae > Burhinus > Burhinus bistriatus. The sequence continues at coordinate 165,089 of VYXH01002128.1, forward strand.
CCCTGAAAGCACCATCCCAAAATTTCAGAGCTGTAAGACACATACCAGATGCTCTCAAAGCTGAGGAAGGAGAGGGGGAGGTTTCTAGGAGACATCCAAAGAATGAAAATCCCATGGCTATGCCTAAGATATGTTTGGGTGGCATCTGCAGCTCAGTTTGGGTCTGTCATAGGGCACCCCAAAAGCACAGCATCTGCAGTGAAAAAACAGCCCCTTTTCATGAGTCATAGGACACAGAGTTGGTTTGGAAGCTGCTCTGCAAGAGCTTGTGACCCTTATGCCTCTCAAAAGTCATAGCTGTCTACCCTTGGACACTGTAATGCCATTTCATGTTTTTAGACTGCCTCCAGCTGCTGTTAGAAGGCCCACTGTGTGAAGTGCACACTTTTTTAAGGGATAAGGATGTCAGGATACATTTTTGTTCTAGCAAGAAGCTCGCTATAAAAAATTTCTGCTGTAAGCAGTCAAAATTTCCAGCCATAGGTAAGGCCCTTTGTTTCAATAAAAATCAGTGTTGTTGCAATAATATAGTAATTACATTCTGAGTTACCATTTTGACAAATCATCCGGTCTAAGGAACAAAGCAAAATCAATGCTGGCCATTTTGTTCTCAAATTCTGTCTGAGTACACAGTTTCTACAGACCATCTCAGGATATTTTGGACTGTTTCCTACTTCCTGCCTTATCCACTGTGGGAAGCAGCATTTTTATTCTTATTTATTTTTGAAGTGAGCAGAGGGAACAATTTGAAATTGCTGTAGCGTTTTTTCTCCTGTTTGCAGATTGCAGTTTTCATAGGTATGTTTTGAGTTGGGGAGTATTTAAAATTTTCGGCTTAGAGGATGGATCACAAGCAAATGTTTTGTGGAGGTCATTGTTTGTGTTTTAAATTTACTGATCAGCTGTGATTGATCGTGAGGAGGATTGTGAATTACTTTTCCCCATGTATAGCTGCTTGGGAACTGAAACTGTGGTTATGGACATGAGTTCAAAATCCTTTTGATGAGAGAATAAGTGCCAACAAAAAATGAATAAAAGCTTGTGAAAACAAGAACATAAAGAGTAAAAAACATTACCAAAGAGAGTGTGTTTAAATATCGAAGTGAATAATCCCAGATAATTTGGAGTGGAAAATTCACTTTGTTTATAGAGAACACAACACCTCCCATAAAAACAGGAGGAGGATGGAGTATTGTTAGCCAAAAGCCTAATGGTGGCCTGAGGACCTCACAGGAGAAGGGCAGTGCTGTGCCTTGTTCCTGTACAGGTTTGCAAAAAGCACAAAGACTGCAGGATGCAAAGGGCCATTTCCTTTCTCCCTCCATGCAAAGCCTCATCCTAATGCAATAAGTGGAAGACAGCACTAGTAGCACACTTGATCCAAAAAGGCTTGGGGGTAAAATGTATTCTGTTCAAACGTGGAGGGCAGCATACATTCTATTAAGGTACCCAAGCTTGCCCAGCGCTGCCTCCTTCTACAGGAAACACAGAGACTTGGTGTGACCCCTTGGGTAGGTGCTGCAAATCACGGAATCACGGAAT
>VYXH01002130.1:0-39629 GCA_013397275.1 Burhinus bistriatus
GCCACCTGAGCACACTGCTGGCTGAAATAATTTCACAAAACGTTTTGGATTTGATGAAATCTTTATGGATAAAACACAAGAGGGAGCAAGAGAAAGAAATGGAAAGAGAAGCGTTCATCAGGCAAACACAGACTGGCATAACAGAGAGGCTGGGGGCAGTGGCCAGGTATGAGAGAAACACAGATTTCATGTACGCCTTCTGTTCAGGGACCTGAGCGTGTCTCCTATAACCTTGCTAGGTCCCAGTGCACTGGACAACAGTATAAATGCGTTGCATGAAGAAATCTAAACAAGTCTCTCTACAACTTCCCAGTTCCAATAAATTTACAAATAGTTATTTCAGCAAAATGACGCTCTTTTGAGTATGTTAAGGCTACATCTATAGGCAAAACTCTTCACTGCCAAGACTTTATGAACAGGATATGATTAGAACTACTTGAGAAATGTCCTCATCAGCCTTTAGATAACCACTTTTCAGGACTCAAACTCACCAGGAGAAGCAACAATATCTATGTGTATCATTTTGAGAAATAATGTATCATTAAAAAAACAAAACAAAACACCAAATAAAGCCAATTCCAAATAAACTATTCATTTGGAATTTGCTAATTACATTTCTACAATTTGGAATATTGAATTCTAATTGCCAAAGAACCTAAAATTCTCAATAATTTAGACAGAAACAATTAGATTGTTGTTTAAATAAATGCCTTTAGTTTTGCATGTACTTATATACCTTCCTGTTCTCAGTGACATGTTAGCAAAGATTATCATTCAGCCAAATGGAGACAAGAAAGTTAAAACCATTTTTTTTTTTTACTCAAAGATCTTAATTTTTCCACAGAAGACAAACTTTGAAATCTGAAGCAGCTCCTGAGGCAGGCAGAAGCACCAAAATAATATGCCAAATGAAGATTAACTTGATTAAAAGAATGAAATGCCTTCCAAAATGGGTAGATGATAATCTTTATGCAGATTAGCTATTTTTTGTACTGTTTGTTCTATTTCCTGTTTAGGAATTTTTGATCATTAAAATTCAGGTTTGAATGATCAAAAGAAAGATTTTGTTTATAATATATTAAGGCTATTTAAAGTGTGTTTGTCAAAGTTGCTTACATTGTTCCTGACATAGATTCTTAGCCATTGCTCCAAACAAATCTCACTCCTTTACAAGCTTTAGATATTGGCAGGAATTTCTGTGTTAGTATTTTAAAAAATTTTCTTCATTAATTTTCATATGAAATCTTTTCAGGCTACTCTATTTTAGTCGGGGGAAGCATTTTAGAAACACCAAAGGTGGATGCAATTAAATGTCCTAAGGGCAATGAAACTTTCCTCATATTAGCTCTCAAGTGTACCTGTCAGCAGACATGCTGGTTGATGAACACATCTTTTCTTGTGTTGGCAAACTGGTGACAAAACCTCTAAGAGTGCAATTACTGCAGTCTCCAGGGAAATAAAAACCGTCACAGTCTACAATTTCAGCTTTCTAGATAAGTAACACTAAAGTTCAGCAAGACATTGCAAAGCTATTTGGTTGATACTGTTACACGATGATGTAAACTGAAGTTAAACTGCAGTTTCAAGAGCTAATCGAAGAATAAGTGGTTCCAGTCTCACTGGAATATGCTATCAACATTTTGGCCTTGCTTCTACCTTTTAGTAATCAATCAGCATATCTGTCATAACTTGGCAAGAAACTCAGAAAGTTGTGTATTGCTGAACTATATCTTACATTTCCTGTTGCGAAAACCGTGCATCTTCTATTCTGGGGATGTCTTTCAAGCAATTATTAATTTTTAAATGAAGCCCCTGTGAAGACAATTTTTGTTTTAAGGATCACAAATTTCAAGCAAAAGTGAAGCACGAAGGTATAAGTAACTGCACTCCATTTTCAAGTACTGTACAAATGTATTGTGGTTACAAGCTGAGTTAAAAATGATTGCATGGATGCAGGTGGTATATTTTATTTCTGTAGAGATGACAGGCACTAATAAAGCAGGATACGTGCTTACATATGGTAAATATTAAGGATAGTGAAAATAAGTATCGGGTATGAGTAGACAATCTGCAGTCAGGTTCTTTAGTGTTCAGCCCTCATTGAAGACTATTCTTTCCTTAAATCTCATTTACATGAATGTTCTTGGAAGGACATTGAAGTACATTTACTTGAGAAGTCACGTTTTGTTGCGATTACTGTTTTTGTGAGAGGATTGAAAAAATAGCTGCACTAAACTCAGGGGAGATACTTCAATTTAAATCAGTTGAGGATGTCGTCCATTTGTTCCAGACTTTTGCAAGCTATTTGGATTCATCCTTCCTAATTGCTTTCAGATCTGTGGAACAACACCGTGTCTCAATGGCTGTATCTGTTCAACATAACCTACGCGAGACCTTTTAGTCCTAGAGTCATAGAGTCATTTAGGTTAGAAAAGACCTTTAACACCACCGGATCCAACCATAAACCTAACACCGCCGAGTCCACTACTCAACCGTGTCCCTACGCACCATATCTACACATCTTTTAAATAGCTCCAGGGATGGCGACTCACCCACTTCCCTGGGCAGCCTCTTCAACATTAGGCCAATGCCTGACAACCCTTTCAATGAAAAAATTTTTCCCAATATCCAATCTAAACCTCCCCTGGCACAACTTGAGGCCGTTTCCTCTCACCCTCTGTGGATTTGTTGTTGTTGCGTCTCTGTATTTATATTTACTGTCCACCTATTCAAAGTGGCATCTAAGAACGTGTTGATCCACTTGCTAAACCCTCTTTCTGTGGTTGGACACATAAAGAGCGTTCAATAACATCCAGGACCTTATCATTCTCTCTCTCGTTGTAATAACATGTAAGTTTGCAGTGGGTGAACACAGAGTCCTCTGCCCACCTTCTAGGAGTGCTTGCATTAAGAAACTATGGCAGTGGACTTCTTCCTAGGAATTAATGTAAAAAAAATTACCTGAGTACCAAAAGAATTTAACAAGTACAGTAAATGCTCAGCAGAAAGTCTTATGAACCTTTAGGTCACATCCAGTTCAGACAGGTATATTTCAACAGTGCTACTCATTTCCAGGAGACAAAAACCTACATTAGTAAAATTATTGCTATGTCTAAAGGGAAGAGATAAGAAAATCAAACTCTTCATCAAACTGTAGACTATTTGCAAAAGAATGGATTATGAACACAAAAGTAAAAACACTGTACATTCAATTGTTGTTGCTGATTTTGTTTTTCTTACCCGGCAAAAAGGCATAAAATTCTTACGCTGCCCCTGTTTGTAGTATTGTCTTCTGATGATGTTAACCACACCTTATGCAAAGTTTTCTACATGCATTATAACTCTATTAAAACCACACAGCTATTTCCAGAAAGAATTAGGAATTTACGGACCATCACCTTTATGCATGAGTGTATCCCTTAACCTCGTCATTGTCAATAACTAATTGCTGAAAATACTGAACTTTTTTTCTAGCTGTTTCCTGCTTCACATGTGACTCTGAAGGACATATCAAACACAGAGAAACAAGGTCAAAATTGTAATGTATAACAAAGGCCATGTCTAGATTATTCAGTTACTGCATGCCTATCTATGAGAAAAAGTTATTTGCAAACCTCTAGAGAACGTTTACATGATAAACTAAATACACATTTAACAATGAAACAAATATCTTGGTGATCATTATTAGCAAAAGACAGTGACAAACTAGTCATTATAGTCCATTATTATTTTTGAGAGCTTAAAATCAGAAAATTAAAACCAAAAAGGAATAAAAAATTGGTTTAAATTATGTATGTCAAGTCTCCTAGTTATAATGATCCATCTGCAACCATCTACTGACTTTATATGCTGTAGCTGCTCCAAACCACTTGACGGACTGAGGGACAGAGAGCTGAGTAGAACCATGCAAATTAAGCTTAAGATCACTTCTGTCTATAGCTTAACTCAAGGGATGTCCAGTGAGGTTAGATTATGTGGAGGATGGCCAGTGGGCTCCCTCTTGAAAAATGCAAAATCTTACAATATTTAGTACTTCAGTACTGCTGTTATGGAGAACATTACACGACCCTATATATGTCTGGGGAAATGTGCATTTTATTTGAGTATCTAGGGAGTACTTTTCACTCATTAAAATTGTGCGAAATATCCCATTAAAAAAACCCAAACAAAAATGTGTTGTACTAACTTATCTCTGGTTTCCGTAACATTAATCTACTTTCCACATTAGCTCTTAATCCACTGAAGCTCATGATTTTAAGACACACGCCTAGCTGAATATGTGGTGCTATTGTCCGTTTTCTTCCTGTACAGCATAAAATGACAAGGCCCTCTTTGTTTTGCACTTGGATATGTACGCACTGTTTAACATTTCTACAGAATCTTTGAAGTTTGTGCAAACTCTGCCTTTATTTTCTATTTTGCAAAATACCCTAAAAATTTGCTTTTTCAGTATCACATTTCATTCCATTAGTTATCCATTTCATTTTCTGAGTCAACAAGAAAATACTTATAGTGATACTGTGTTTGTTCTTAAAACAAGCCAAGCAAGGCTGTTTGTCTGTTTCCTGAGAAAATACTTGGGAAACAAATATAATTATCACTGTTTTCTTGTAGAAACCACCGATTACTCAAATTCAGACTTCCTAAACAATAGGGAATTATTGGATTACTTCAGACAGATTCCTTCCTGCTGTCCTTTTATTTAGTGTCATTAACCTTAGCTGAGCTGTGCTGCCTTAATCATGAGAAGAAATATATTATTTGATAAGTTGTCATTTACATGACAATATAAATCATCATATATGATGGCTGAACAATCAATCTATAAAAAATATAGCATTCATTCAGCTCAAAATTGGAAGTTTTGAATACAGCAAGAACAGCATGGGTGCATCCGGTGACAGATGCAGGCTTCCAAAAGGATGAACTTACATTCCAGAAATACATTTAATTTGGGCCAAATACATTTATAGCTTTAATATATTTATAAGTTTTAATGCTGTCCTTATGGAATAAAATTTGGGCATTACTGCCTCAAATATGAAGATGTCTCTGTTTTTTAGAGAAAAACCAGGAAAAAAAAAAGGAATTAATTTTTTTGGCAGAGAAAGATCCTTCTGTAATTTATATTTTTACATAGCAGGAATCTTTCAACAGAAGGGGCAAAACGGGTGTTTTAACAAAAAAATTAAGCACCAGAGACATTCTATTTAGGGTAGGAAATAAGAATATGCTTATAACTTCAGAGTACAGGTAATATTGGTACACAAATAACTATAAATTACATTTCTTATAGGATAATCAGTTATTTGTAGCAGCTAGATGTATTTAGATGTATTTGAATACTGAAGCATGTACCAAGCACTACATTTATAAGTGGCAACTGATAAATTCTAATTACATAAAGTAAGAGAGTCTAAGCTGGCATTTTTCTTTCCACTGAAGAGAACAGAATGAAGTAGAAGGATCTTCAGAACAGTTATGTACCTACAGTATTAAGCTTAGAATTTATCAAGTAAGTTGTGTCTTTAAAGATGTAAGGAGTTTTCTTTGACAAAGAGGTCGTCGTTCTCATTTCTGTGAACTACAAGCTCATATCAATACTTTATTTTTCTAGTATCATTTGGACAGTCTAATTCGTTATGCCAACAAAAAAAGCTTTGAAAAAAGCTAAGATGCTGCACTTACCTAACAGATAGGTATTACAAAAGTATGCTGCTTAACTTCCTGGCTTTTATGAAACATATTATTCATTAATCAAAGGAAGCAGGTCCTCAACAGAACACCACGATATGAAAATCTCTATTGCGTCAACATTGCTAAAATTTAATATAAGTTTGATACAAGAGAACTGGGGTTTCTAAATGACTATACTTGTTATCAGGATTTTACACAACAGAAGGAATTGTGGTCTGCTTCCAGTGGTTTTGTCAGTAGCAATATAGGCTCTAAAAACTGGTAAGAATGAAAAGGTCCCAAATCCACCCAAACTCAAACACTTTCAAAGATATATGCAGAATGTGCTGCTCCTTAATCTTGGAGGAGGAAATGTGTACATAAAATGCTTTTTAGATATTTTCGCTAAAATAGAAGTTTCCCAGAAAAATAAAAAATTAGTAGTATGACAGCAACTAACGTAAACGTACAGCCAACATGCAAGTCACTTCACAGCATAATCCATTGAGACATATGGTTATTAGCTGTCTCAATTAAAAGAACTTCAAAAACCTCTGCTAATTAAAGAAATAATTACTAAATTACTAATTTAAATATATAGTGACTATAGATAATTCATGAACAAATTAAATATCCTTTCACTATCAAGAGCATATTGACACTAAGTCATGAACCAGAATCTGCCTTTAAACTTGAAATGACGAGGTTATGTGGGACGGGGATGAAACTTGCCCCTGCATGTCAGTCCAGTCTCAGTGTACACCAACCCATGGAGTTGAAAGGCGTGTAAGTTAATTCTGGCGTTAAGACCAAGGCTGTCACTGTGTCACTTCAGGTGTGTGTAGTGTTGAGTGTTGTTTCGGATTGGTTTTTAGTTATGGAAACAAAAAGGAATTGTTCGCTACCTGAGTCCCCACATCATATAGGGGCACAACCCCCATCCATATACCCCGCTGAAGGCTTGTCATCTCACCCTGTCCTGGCCCATGGCCTCCTAGAGAGCTCCGAGGAAACAGCTTCAAGTTCTCCTGCAACTTGATTTGCTTTTGGAAAATTCAGTCTAGATCAGAATATAAAGGAATCTAGTCAGTGACCTCAGTCTGCTAACAGCAGCAAACAAAAATAATTTAGATGTTTCAGACACGAAACTGGTTAGTATTTTAAACTCTATGATGCATGTGTTTTCTAATCTTTAAACTGCTCTCAGTTATGACTCTCTAATGACGTATCATCCCTTTCCTTCTAACTGATTTTTGAAGTTTTTAATGTATAGTTTTTACTTACATAAAGAGAGGCAGAAGAAGAATTTGGGTTTAGAATTTGCTTTAACATGAGACTGTTAAACTTATAAATATAGAAATTCCAGATGACACATACAATAGTCTCAGAAATGCCATTTAATTCCCTATGGATAACTTTTATATTTGTTTTATGAATATTTTTAGGATATTCCAAAAGTTACTACTTATATTTTCCAAAAAAGAAAACCCAAATCAACAACCATATAAATCAGCACAGGTTTGGTTCCAAGAATTGCTTTTATTTATAGACTAGAGGTTCCCAGCTGTGTATAAAATTTCTGTTAGTACCATACTTAGTGTTGAGATCATACCAACTAGAAAAGATGGAGAAAGATTGACATTCTACAAGACATTGGCTAGATTTCAGATCGGAAACGTGATCTGGGACACGTCTGCTGAGAAAGAATTACTGAAAAAACTAAGTGTGGTGTAGACGTATGTTTTTCATTTTTATTAGGAATTCTATAGGTGCAGATTTTAAAAATACATAGGAAATAATAACCATAAAGATAAATGAGGTTTTGCGGGAGAGAACTACTTTCGTATAACACTAATATTACAGATGTAAAAAGCTTCCAGGGTGCAAAGTTAGGCATTTAAGCATAATATAAATGTTCATACACAAATATGTATGAAATTGCATGTTGCTTTTCTCTAATTTTACTATAATTTTGTTCAGAATTCTGATGAATTAAGGAAGGTCCCAATTTGTGATTCACATTACCTAAGGTAGCACACTGAGGACCACCTTTCCTCCATCTGTAATCAGATGTATCAAGGGCTATTAAACAAAGCTACAAACTTGGGCTTGAGTTTCTGAGCTAAACTGAAGAATTCTGAGGAAACTGGGGGGCTAAAGAGAAGAACTCCCAGGAGAATCCTCCTTGTGAGGTCGTCCTGTTCTTATACTCTTTCATGACTTGCCACGACTAGGAATCTGCTCCTGGCCACTGTGAGAGTCAATATATTGGGCCAGATGCACTTTTGGTCTGACATAGTCTTGTCAGTACCACCATTCTTACATCATGTTTTCTTATGACCACCTCCTCCTTGTACAGAATATCCAGTTCCAAATTCAAGAAAATCCAGCATTTCTGACAACTCTTTGCCTGTTTTTAGTTCCCCCTTGGAGAGGTAGAAGAAAGAGCTAAAACTTACAATATTTTTTAACATTTTAGTTGAGTGTCAGTTTTGTCCACTTACTAACTTATTAAAGACTGAGAAGATTTAACATTTTTTATAAGAAGCTTTTTTTCTAACTGATCTTTCTGAGAACTTGAATAGAGAACTTGAATACTGGGTCTGCTGGAACTCAAAGAAGAGATGAGCTGCCTTGATTTACCAGGCAAACGTGCACAGCTGTGGATGAGGTTTTCGTGGCAGGAACATGTTTGGCCACTCCAGCATCTGGGCTGGTGTTGAGAAGCCTGCCCATTGCTGTGTCCCAAATGAGATGGCTTGACTCACCACAGATACAAGGTGAAGGTAACTCCTCCTGCCCCTTTCTGTAGGGGGAGTAAAATTGTTCACCCCCTCCAAGGAATTCATGACACTTTCCATGGAAGACATCCTCCAGTCTCTTGTTCTGCATGAAGGGCAGCATCTGATCCACAGAACATGGAGCTAGATGATGCTGGGAGAAAAATACCTGGCTTTTCCCCCACCTGCACCACCCCCCAGTCTCCTTCCCCTAATTCCAGCAAGTATTAAAACTGCAACTAACTGCAGAAATACCTCCCATTCATCTCAATTGGTTGCTAATACTGAAACCTCAGAATGACACACATCAAAACCTGTTTGTTTTCTAGACCCCACTAACTCCCTACAGCACAGTTTGCAATAAGTTATTATAAAGACAGCTAACAGCAATTTCAAAACACATGCATGCACATATTAAGCCAAATGCACAAAAAGGAATGACGCAAATGTGAAAATATTTTTATTCTGGTCCTTCTAGCCTATATCAGGAATAGTGCGGTGAGCAGGACTTGGGAGGTGATCATCCCCCTGTACTCGGCACTGGTGAGACCCCATCTCGAGTACTGTGTTCAGTTTTGGGCCTCTCACTACAAGAAAGGCATTGAAGTGCTGGAGTGTGTCCAGAGAAGGGCAGCAAAACTGGTGAGGGGTCTGGGGGACAAGTCTTATGAGGAACGACTGAGGGAACTGGGGCTGTTTAGCCTGGAGAAGAGGAGGCTGAGGGGAGACCTTATCACTCTCTACAACTACCTGAAAGGAGGTTGGAGAGAGATGGGGACTGACCTCTTCTCCCTAGTGACAAGCGATAGGACGAGAGGAAATGGGTTCAAGTTAAGCCAGGCGAGGTTTAAGTTGGGTATTAGGAAAAATTTTTTCACTGGAATAGGCTGCCCAGGGAGGTGGTGGATTTGCCATCCCTGGAGGTGTTTAAAAAAAGGGTATACGTGGTACTTGGGGATATGGTTTAGAAGTGCTTTTGTCAGGTGAGGTTAATGGTTGGACTTGATGATCTTAAAGGTCCCTTCCAACCTTAATAATTCTATGATTCTAGTTGCCAGATGGTAATTAGAAGGATACTGTGATGAAAACATGGAGGCCATCAATAGCTGCAGCAGCAGGTTTTTCAAATGTGGCTTCCATCCAGGAATGGGATAGGACTCTATGAAGACAGTGCACTCACTCAATGCAGATTTTGTTAGTGGACCAGGGCATACGCTCACATTTTTTATAAATATGAGCAAAAACATATCTGCAAGTGAACATTAAGTGGGTTGGGAGATCACAGCCATGCATTACATACCAGTGCAGCCACATTGCATACATCTTAGCTTATGCTGAGCTATATATTTCTTAAAACTTTTTTTAAAAGAATCAAAACACAACAAAACACAAAACCCCTCAACATTTAAATTAAAAATGGAGGATTTGGTGGTTTCCACATTAATCTCCCCCCAGAATCCATAAGGAAAATAAAATGCAAGTAATGTCTCTCCGTGAGCTGAAATGAAATATCCGATATGTAGCTGTTGAACAAAAAGATGTTGATGATTAGGAGTCAAATTTACCATTTCTGCATAGCAGTTAGCTAGTTTACTATTTTACATAAATGGCAAGTTGCTCCCTGAACAGCAGGGATAATTAAGTCTGATTTCTTACAGTATTGTCTTTCATACTTAGATTCTCAATGCCTAAAAGGATTTGGGGTCTCACAGAATATTCTCAGTAGCTTTCACTCTCCTTCAACTGTCTCTGAGCATAGTATTCCTAAACTGGCACCAAGCAGCCAATAGGTTCAAAAGTTAAAGGCAAGACAGACATACTCAGAGTTGCATGCATCTCACTTATTTAAGAAACCAACCTTAGAAAGAAAGGAGTTTGAAGAAAGGGCTGGGCCTAAACAATTTGTTTTTGAAAAAATAAAGGAGATTAAACAAATGTTGCTAAAGTGGAAATTTTAAGTTCCTTTACTCCAAATAGCTTCATTTTTAAAACATCCTTCCTTATTACTTGTCTTTAACAGCTAATACTGTGAAAAACTAGAAGAGATGTGTTTTGATGCCGTTCGTATAAAATTTTATGTCCAGACATGTCCTCTTCCATTTTTTCATAAAAGCCAATGAACCAAGACTACCAGCTATGGATAGTGTTTTTCACGCAGCACTTGCTGTACCAGTGTCTACACGATCTTGTGGTCTGTTTAGTCTGGTCTTGTGCCATGGTGCTTATGTCTACATTGGTAAGTAGTGCCGACCAATAAAAGTAAACCTGTATAGGAAAATAGCTGAGGAAGTGAGGTCTACCTTATATGCAATTCAGAAGTTTTGTTTCTGGTTGGGTGCCCTGGGCTGGATGTATTTGGTGTGCTTCAGGTGATGCGGTTTAGTTTCATCCCCAAGGGGAGAATGCTCCTTGAGCCTGCTCTGTAATGCAATGCAAAACGTTGTAAATAGCGATGACTGGGAGATGTGCCTCAAAATATGCTCTTAATTTGCCCGAACCTGCTAATGTATTAGGAACCTGGAAAAAGAAGAAACCTCAGTAAAGGAGTTTCTGAAACAACCTGTCTCAAGGGAAGTTTCGTTGGTTTTGTTGGGGGAGAGGAGGGAGCTCAGCCCTTATTCATCTTGATTAGACATTGGGGTGATTTGCTAATCTGTCTAAAGATACAATGTATTGAATTCATTATAATTACCATTATGAGATTTTTCTTCACTAGAAATGCATTGCTGATTTTTAGTAGAAAATAAGATCATATACAGCTTTCATCTTGAAGGGCTTCCGTTTCCCTTTTTGCAGAATAAATATTCTATTCATCCCTTGCTGATGCTTTCTTCCTCTTTCCATTCTTGATATTTTCATTGGCATTTTAAAATAGAGTACATTTCTCCAAGTTTAGCTTAGTAAGACATTTTTTTCCTCTCTCTCAGATTTCCTACTTTTCTTAGTCTGACTACCATGATTGTTTAGAGCTTCCCAGCTGCTAGTCTTTCCAGAGAAGGCAAAACTGACAATGATAAAGACTGTTTTCACGGCTTTTTTTCAAGACCATATGTTTAACTTGAGCAAAACCAGGATAAGCACAACAGTAGGCTTTGAGTTTATGTAATATTTGAGAAACAATGACTGTTCCTCAAGGAGGACTGATCTCAAAGTACGAGGGACAAAATAAATAAAACATAGCAGAGTAAATAATAGCATTGTATCCAATTTGTTTTTCATTATAAGAATGAGACTGTTCAAAGATTTGAAGGCAACAAAAACTTAAGATAAATACAAACAAACTCTGTTTTATTCCCATACTCCGTCATTTGCAAGAGCAATTCCAATTAGTGTTATGTAAACATAAATGTTTAAGTTGCAAGGAACCTCCCCTCTGAGCTAATTAGATAGCTGTGGAATTTGGTCTTTCAAACAGAAGTTTATACTGATAAAGCAATCCAGATTCAGAACAAAATGAGCACTGGTAGACAGCGCAGCTCAGCATTGCTTGTAAAGTCCTTTTTTATGTAGCTTATCATAACCTGATTTACTAATTAGATTCTAAAGAACAAAGGAGTAAGGAGGCTCTAGAAAAGCAAAATGCACCACGGTATGAAAATGGGGAAAAAATTAAAAAAAGGATGTTTTATAAAGTGACTTGAGAGAAGATAATGAAAAGATACCTGAAAAATGGCAACGACCTATACAGAGCAAATATTTTGGGGGAAGATCAAAGAGTAGTAACACATCAGGGAAAGAGATACAAGTTACATATTTTTAAAAATAAGCTAGAAAATGGCAAAATGGAAAGGAAAGGAAAGGAAAAAATTATATGCTGCATTAAGATCAGAGGACTCCAGCAGGAGTTGTGCTCACCTAAAACTGGTCTGAATCAGACTTGAAGTTTCAGCTGATGACATATTGAAAGGAAAGGAAAGGAACTGCTTTTGCCCTGCTTCCCATGACAAACAGGTTTAAAGGAAACATGAGAGAAACGAGTTATGCTTTACCAAGAGGTTAAAGTTAACCAAAAGGAGAATTTTGGCTAACAGTTTTTTGTCATCCAAGTAGTAAAAGAAGAATAATGCAAGATTATCAGTGTTTGACTGGAGCCCAACTTCCATGCCCTTCACCCCATACTAGACTGTAAGATTAGTTTACAAACTAGAGAAAGTAGAGGCTAAAACCAGCCTTTCCGAGAGAGGCAGACATCTGGAATGTTTTCTGGACATCATACACATTTTTCAAACAAAACTTCTGTTTGCTCAAAGTGATAAATATGGCAAAGGCATGTATTGTATGCTTTTGCATGAAGCTTTTATTGCAAGTCGTTTTCTCCATTGACACGTTTAGCCAACATACACATGGAAGCACATATCAAGGTAAGGTATATCAAAATGGTTTCACATCCACTGAATTCCACGGTGCTTTTTTTGTTGTTGCGGTTGTCTTTAACAAATCAAGTTTTGCATTGGAAAAGGCCAGTGTTCGTATACATGACATGAACTCTTGTCTGTCTAACCAGTATCAATGGTTGAATTATTTGTCCTGGCTAGACTGATAGGCACCTTGTTTTCAGTGAACTCACCCTTTCTATCCTTATCAGCACGGTTTTAAAGGAGATATTACCATGAATTCTCCGTGACTCAGTTTCCTTTTCGTGTTAAGGAGAGATGCCATTTCTTTTCCTTCCTTACCATTCAAGACAGTAAGCAGTGATTCAGCGCTGTCTGCCATAGCTACCAATTCCAAAGGACTGAAGGACAGATATGCAAATCATTATAGCCGAGTCTGACACAGGGCTCTGTTACTGAAGCAGGGTTCCTAATACACAGCAACTAGAAAAAGTACTTAAGAATGGTAAATGAGGGAAAGACAGACAAGTTCCTTCTGAAAGGAAAGTACAGCGATCCAAAATAAGGTCTACTCCAACTAAACTGTAACTATACCATTTGAAATATTGTCTCAGTAACAGCCTTGTTGTTAAATGAAACCTATATTTAATGTTTTACATTTCCCTTTGTCACTGGCTCCAATTTTATAATCAAAAGCTCAACTCCTTAAATCATTGGGATAAATGTGTTTTTTGTTTTGTTTTGGGTTGGGGGTTTTTTTGTTTGATTTTTGTTGTTTGTATGGGGGGTTTTTTGGTGTGTTGTTTTTTTTTTCTTCTTTTTTTTTAATTTTAGGCTGAGTAATTCAGAGAAAATTGACAAATCTGTAATAGTTTTATTTTTGGAGAGGTAAGCATTCCAAGTAACACAAATCCTAAGATTTGTGAATCTTAGTACTTTAAGTTACATTCCCCAGTAAGAGAGGAAACCCTCTTAAGAGTCAGCTTAGCAGCTGGCATCAAGGACCGTGATATGCCTGGATGACTCTCCTCAGACAGGTGTAATTCTATTGTCATTTCTGAGGACATGACAGATAATGTTAAAATCTAGGAAGAGGAATGTAGTTTTATACTGTAATTGATTTGTGTCACGGTTATAAATCAATGCAGTAAATGATTTACGGTGACTACAACTCAAGAAAAGATGTTGCAAAAACATTTTTCTCTGTTAAGTAGACCTATTCAGTTAGCAACATGCATAACTGAATTTCCCCTTCTACGCTTACTTACAGTTCAAAATTTAACCTCATAAACAGATGGAAGCAATCATATATCATATGTGGTCTGAGACAGCTAGAAAAATGAGCTGGTCTGGAGGATGAAAAATCTTGAGAACAACTGATTTGTTACAAGCTCAGTGTTCGAGTCCAAACAGTTTCTCAGCTCGTGAGATTTTACTCACTCTGCAGTAGAATTTTCCCCGTTCCAACAGAATTCAAAGTGGAATTCAGCACGTATAAAGCCTATTTAAAATGGGAAACTTCTGGAAGCTCTGGAGATTCATCCTGACATACAATGAACTAAATGAACTTCCAATACTTTTGTTTGAAAAACAGCATTTTTTCAGGAGAGCTTCCATCCTGAAAACTTTCTTTCCCACCTTGATCTCTCTTTTTTTGTAGGTTCCAGATACTGCTATTCACAATTCAGAAGATTTAGACTCTGCTTCTTCAAAGAAGTAGTTTATTAATGAAATACTTCACAACTTGCTTGCTTTATCCAGTTCAAAGAACCCCTTAAGCTCTCCTACCTATCAAAAGGGTCACAGGAGGTTGTTAGAGGACCCCGTGTAGCTTATCTCTTCTTGCTGTCCAACCTGCATATGCAGGCTCTATGAGTCCAGAGTAGACGGAGATCTTCATTCTCCATCAGCGACTTGACTTTTGCAGCTGGACTAAAAGGGAGACGCTAAGTCAGTGTAAAGATTAAGAACAAGGGACCAGTATAGGAACAGTAAGGAAGCTTCTCAAATCTTCAGTTTTAATTAGCAATGAAGGGGCAGGAACAGCAGCTTTGCTTTTTGCAGAGCCTCCAAGGATTAATGAAACACACAGTAGAGTACAGGGCACAGGGTCAATCACTTACCAGATGAGTCTGAGATTATAGTTTCTTCTAGTCATTATTTTCTATCATTTACCTTATACTACAAACTTATATGGGGAAAGAGAGGAGAAGCAAAGCCTAAACATTTCAGACCATAATTAGCAGCAACAGATACCAGACCTACTTCATCTCACCATAACTTTTTACAAGTCCAATACAGCCACGCTTTGGCATTCCTGATTTATTCCAAGCTCCAAAATGCATATTGGTACACAGTGTGCAACACACACATATCTTAAAGGCTGGGTGCTGTGAGCACCCAACAAACTTGACAGATGCCCACAGAGTATGTTGAGCTATGTTGGATTATACCAATAATAAATTTGAATTCCCAAGACTTCTTTTATTTATTTATTTTTTAGAAAAATTATTAATCATATGACGTGTAGACTTGGGCATAGGCTTTCAGCTGTGATTCAAAGTCTAGTTTGGTGTAGTACGGCTGGCTCTATTTTACTGAAGAAATTATTGTTAAGGCGCAAGAAAGTACTTAAGCTGGAGTTGTGTAGAGGATCATGAGGTGTCTCACCAGGAGCACGACCACCACAGACTAATGCATAGCCCCTTAGCACCTACCACCTGCTATAACTGAAAAAAAAATAAAAATCATTCCTTTATGCTCTTAATTCATAAACATCCTCCTCATCTCTCTTGTGTGTGACAAAAGATGTTCTAATTTAGAGTGATCCAGTGACATCAATCATACATTGGCAGTGAGGTTTGTGAATTTTTATGGTAATCATTTGCTGGTTTGGTACATATATGTAGCAAAGATCATGTGACTCGGTAACATTTGGGATGAAGGAAACTACAAAATTTTCAAAAGGTGTTTAGTCAAAAGAAAACAATGGAACAATAAAGTGCATAGCATGTATTGCACTTCTAACACCCAGCTTGCACGTGTCATATGTGAAAATATCCTTTCATAACATTTTCACGAAGCCTTCAGTATTGTTCAAAATACAAGGTCAGGAATGTAAGTTAGTTTAGAGAGTAAGATACTATTACTAGTTTGGGAGATAAAATCTACAGAGTTCTGTGGTAGCACAATCTTCAGTGTCATGTCTACTTTCATAGCTTGTTGTATTACTGGAGCTTTTAGAGAGGTAAGAACAATAAACATGTTGCTATTAGCAATGATTCAGTCCTAATAAAGTAATTTCAAAGGAAACATTTTTCTATTATAAAGTTTAACTGCATTGAAGATACACTACAGAAGCTTCATGCATTTTCCTTATTTAGCTGAAATTGTCTGTGGGCAGTATGTTCCTGTGCCACTTGGGGATATAAATTAGTTATTAGTGGAAATATAAAAGGGCATGTGCAGTCAAATTAACTCCAGATTTATGGTTTTACAAACTTACCTCCATGTCCTATATTTTTCATTACACAAACCCAATATATGTAGCAAATGGGCAAAATGTATGGAATAAGTTTCTGGATCTCTACCTCCTGAGTTAGAGTTTAGTATTTGATGAGTTTCCTGGCACAGAGAGTAAGTTTTGCTGACTAAGATCTGTGAAAGCAGGATTCTGTGACTAATCCTAAGTGAACGCTTGGAGAGTGTCAATAGATACCGCTGAATTTTAAGGGGGCACAAGAGTTTGATGAGGAAATTATTTGATAAGAGTGTCAGAAGAAAGCAGCAGAAACAATATAAGTCATCACAAGAATGAAAGATGTAAATGATAGAAAAGAAAAAAACAGTGAATTGTTGCTGGTAGGGTTTGTTCCTGAGGTGAAAACAAGAGTATTTTAGGGATTGCTGGCTAAAAAAGGGTCTCTCTTACTAAATATAAGCTTGTCTTCTCTCTTGGATTCCTCTGTTAATTAATGACACTTGACTCAAGAAATGGGAGCCAAAGTAGCAAATTGCAAAGCAACAGCAACGTAACAAAGAAATACTTAGTCCTGTCCTTGTTTCCTAACTGAAGCAACCTCTGGGGCAACTCCAAACACAGGTTATTAAGACTGGTACCAATTAGTATCAACTGAGTACTAATCCTGCCATTTTTTCAGATTCTTCATAAGAATTCAATATGAATAATATTCACATCCAATATTTTTGCAAATAATCACAGAATGGTGTAATTATTTTTTTTTTTGCATTAAGCTTCTATGATGAATGAGAAAATGTTTTGATGCATTGCCATCTTTAAAGCCACCATAACACTAGGATGCCATTTTCTAAGTTTGTGCATTGCAATTGAACATCTGAGTTGTGGTGTGTGACCAGTGATAAGATTTTAATGATGAAAAGTAGCTGCTACCAGGCATACACAGTTGCAGGGGGAAAAAAAAAACAACCCAAACAAAAAAAAATCCCCAAAACCATACAAAACAAACAAAAAAAAAAAACAACCCACACAGAACCACCCCCTCCATCCCTCCTCAAACACATCCATTCCAAGAAGAGCATAATGTTAAACATCCACCCTTTAACTATGCCAATGTGGTTTTGTGGTTTAATATACTACAGTATGTGAAAGGTGAAATAGAGCTATAGCAAATATTTGTCTGTATGCTCACAAGAAGTTAAACATACCCAAATATAACTGCTTCAGTAAACCTTTCCAAAGCTCATCATCAAAAAATACTAGATGATGAGCCCACTCACAAATGAACTTTATATATTCCCCTCCTCTCCCCCTCCCCATTTAGACTACAGAAGTCCAAAAAGCTCATGGGCAGTGCCCACACTCACTATGTAGTAGCACGTACATCTGTGACTATTACCCGGGTCATTCCCTTTGCTGGACTCAAGACAATAAAAACGGTGAAGTTCAAAGAATTCTGTTGAGGAATTGTGGGTGGCCAGTCAGTATGACTAAGACACAGGCACTTCCTAGCTGCTTCAAATAGACTTCAGTCGGACTAGTCAGAGTCCCTTGTGGTCAATATGGAAAAAGTGGAAACCACCAAAAAAAACCAAACCCAAACCATTGGATTTTAAGCATATTCCTACATAGCTTACTCTGGATAACTCTTTTTTTCAAAGTCATACAGCCAAAAAAGTGGAGAGCGGAAGTATTTTAATGCATTGTTGTCAAGAGATTGTTAGCAAATTGAATGGAATTCAGAGAAAAAAGGCAAAAGTTGTAAAGGAGATTGGAAATGTTAAGAGATAATTAGAGCTAAGCATGTATCTTTGCTACCTGACAAAAATCATCAGTAATGTAGTGATCTAAAAATATTAGCTACAAAAAGCTAAGAAAGCATAACAAAAGGGGACTATTCCAAAATTAATTAGGTATTGATAAGTCATCATTAATTTATTAAGGAGGCTAAGGAACTCAAGAAGGATGGAATCCCAGAGTAGATAGGAAGACATGTACAATATATAGTTAAGAAAATAATTAAAATATTAAAGATCCGTCCTGAACCTAGACAGCCCATCAGTATGACATATCACACTCAGTGTTGTAATGATGCAGTTGCAGTTGAAGCTGAATTTTCTTGAGAACAGCAGAAAGCTCAAACTGATTCTCCACACGTTCTGCACAACACTTCAGCTCCTCTGCCACTACATCCCACAGACATATATGAAATCATACAGGAAAACCAAAGTATATTAAATTTGCACAAAGACGTATATAGTCAGGTGTGTGCAACTCGGATACTCTCAGTTCAGCTATCACACAGTTCTAACACCCATCCACAGACCTACTCTGTGTCTGAAAGTGGAAGAAACTCATAGCATATGAAATTGGCGGAGTGCTGCTGTTTGCGGATTAATCTATGCACCAGTGTAGTCTCTGCTTTTTGGGAATCATCATAATTGGATGCCACCTGCCTCTTTACACATTGGTCTACAGCTAAGACTAGACTACGAAGGGTACCTGCTCTAAAAGCAAACATTAGGCTTCAGATTACTCTGCAACTGGACTTTGTAACCTTAACCGCAGATAAATTTCCACACAGTCTAACAGTCAGATTCTGTAAGCTCCTGAAATGAAACAGAACAACCAGAATGGATTTGAGAACTGCTAAAAGGGATAGGGTCATAACCAGGATATAATTTATTGCCAAATCAAAAGCAATGATTTGAACAAGGATGAGAATCTAGCCTTAAAGACATTCACACAATCCACCCACATTAAGAAGATTTTGCCACAAGACACACTGCAGGTTGAGGTTTGAGCAGATATTACCAATTTAGGCAAAGGAAGAAAAGATGAAGACAGCTTCTGCTGACTCTGAAAAGGAAAAATTGACTAAGGGCCAGGACTTCCCTGCTATGCAAGAGGCTGCACCATAAAGCCCAAAGTGGACATGACTACCCACTTCCCTGGATGTGTCAGCTGGTAGCTATTTATCTTTTGATTTAATAGACTTTATTATAAGTAAGTGGTCTTCTGCTAAGTGAATGCCTCTCATTTATTTTTCCAGATTATACTCTGAAAACTACCACAGCAGATACCACATGGTAAAAATAGCAGCTAGATTGTAGGATTTATATAGAATCATATTCTCCCTGTGCACACTAAGAAGTTCTCTGCCTGAAACTAAGCAATAGCTTTATCAAGTGCTCTCATCTGTCCTTACCTGTTTGCCTGTCATTCCTTCTACAGCAACGCACTGCTGCTCTCCTCCTTTCTCAAACTGACCGGCTTTCACAGTAATAATTTACTACCACATTGTACATCCTACCCATCCTTTGCTCTTTATCATCAAGCAGATCGTCGTTGGCACTATCTTTTTATTGCACCTACTCAAAATGACAAGATCCTCTTTGAGCAGAGCGCAAATGAATTATATGAAATGAGGTTGGGGATTAACATCTTATAATACATGAAAGGCATGGCACAGAATCTCTCCAAACAGTATTTTCTCTGCATGTTTTAATTGCAACATTTTGGCTCTAAGATATTCTCCCCAAGTATAGAACTTGCAGTACATTGCTAATAAAACTGTATTTAAGAAATCTGCTTACAACAGTCAAGTCTGATTGTACTGAACTCCAAATGGTCCAAATAATGCAGTTCACCCATTGCTCTCAGATTTCATTGTTGTGACTTCACACATTTCGTGAGGGATATAAATTCAGACGTGTAGGTGCATAAAGTATTTAGAGCATGTTATGGGATAAAGTTTTCTTTAAATTATTCCAAAATAGAGTATGGCACCCTCCCTAAAACCTCAAAAACGTTAGTAGGACCTAGAAAACATCAGTAGATTGTGAAAAATCTGATCAGCCTTCCATGTGTCTTAACAAATTTTCAAGTATCTTGTCATCAAGTCTTGGAGTTTTCTGTCTTCAAGTCATGTTGAACTAGTGATATTCTTTCAACCTGAGTTTGCCTATGAGCGTTCAAAATCCAGTCCCCGTTCTCTCTTCCTCAAAATTCTTGCCAAGGAGGTGTTAGGAGTTGCAGACAAACTGACCTGCACTATATCGATAACCTCCAATAGACAGTCAGAACTCAGCCTTCTAGGGGTTACGTACGTAGTTTACTACATCAAAGATCAAAAAGCACATGGAAAGCAATGCATTGCTTTTAGTCTCTTGCATCACTGGGAAATGGCTATGTGACACTCTCACAGAGTTAACTCTCTTTAATGGTTTCTGTCTTTATTTGGTGTAGTACAGCAGCTTCACATAGCCAAATGTTGGAGAACTACCCTGTCAAGGGGTAGCCATCCATCATATCCACTACTGCCTCCTGTATATAAAGAATCAGAGAACTCCCTGTCCATTTGACATGAGGATACCCAGTAGCTTCTGTGAGCCCTTCTGCTCAACAGCATTACTCCATGATATCCCAACTACTTGTACTCCCAAAATGAAACAAAACAAAAAAAAGAGTGGGGAAAAAATCAAAAGACAAAACTCCAAACAAAACCCCTGTACGGTGTCTCACTGGGATGGAGTTGAGTTTCTTCATAGCATCCCGTATGATGCTGTGTTTTGGATTTGTAACTACAACTGCATTGATAGCACACCAATGTTTTGGCTGTTGCTGAGCAGTGCTTGCACAGCCTTGAGGTTTTCTCTTTTTACCCCTGCTCTGCTCCCCCCCAGCAAGTCGGCTGGGGGTTTGCAAGAAGCTGGGATGGGACAGCTGACTCAAACTGGCCAAAGGGATATTCCATACCATATGACATCATGCTCAGAAATAAAAACTCAGGGAAAGCAGGAGCAATGGGGGGACATTCACGGTTATGGCATTTGTCTTCCAAAGTAACTGTTATGCATGCTGAAGCCCTGCTTTACAGGAAGTGGCTAAACATCTGCCTGCTGATGAGAAGTAGCGAATAAATTCCTTATTTTTCTTTAATGTGTTGTCCTGGAAGATTGCCTGCTGTCATCCTAAACAAGGAGTAATCACAGTACTATTCATGTTTCAGAAATTTTAACGTCTTGTTTTTTCCTTTGTTAAAAGTAACACAGGTTACTAAAACTGGATTGAGGACTAAAGTCATGCGATGGCAGTACTGTCTTACGAGTTAAGTCACATATCTACTGCCTCAGGAGATGTCTGCCCCCAAAATTTTTACCGTTTGCCATCAGATTGAGTGACTCTCCACACACTGAGCTATGCGTTCTTCTGAATTGCGTGGGGAGATTTCACATTGCTCTGCAATTCTGAGGTGAGCTCTGTGTAGAACTTCAGCAAAGAACATTCTGTTATCCTGCATTTTTGCAGCTGCTGGTCACCTCAGCAATGTGGCACAGCAGCTTCCTACCCATCTGTTTGTCTCACGAACTCAGAAAAAAAGGACTCTAAAGCATTTAAAAAAAAAAAAATCCTCCCAAAGCAAGTGGTCTATAACATCAGTCTCTTCTTCAATGGTAGATTCATTGCCCACAATACAAACAAAACTGATGCAGAATTCCCTAGCAGGACTTCAGTTTGCAGAGCTGATGCCAGAGGGTAGTGAGCTGTCAAATACATCTTCTCAAGCAATGCATTTACAGTCACCAAATGCATATTATTTCTTTATCCTATTGAAAAATGGTGTGTAGGCTTTCACAAAAGAGGTGACTAACAGGATGGTGAGAGAGGAACCAGGGGAGCTGGAGGGCGACTACAGAGGCTGGAGGCTGCAGTCAGGTCTGGCCACCTTTTATGGTATATCCTGAAGTGCAGCAACTGCAGAGTCCTGCAACAGGACAAAGAAGCACGAGATTGCTCAGATGATGCCGAACACTTAATATGGAGGACGTTTCATGAAGACACAACCATAAGTACACAGTAAAAAGACATAACTGTGTAGACAATGTCTAACCCACAACCTTTAGCTCATTGCCAATTAGATCACCCCTCCCACTGTCATCTTGTATCTATCGAGTCCTGCTCTATTGGATGGGTTTTAGCACAGCAGATGTAGATGGTAGGAATACTTCTCAGCACACCACAAACAGAAGGTAGGAATCCTCAGATCCGAGGGCAGGGACAAGTAGGGTCTCAACCAGGTAAGTAATTCTTATCAGCTTTGGAAAATGAATTCAAAATACTTTTGGTACCATTGGTTCCATGCCTTTTGGGGGATCTTAGAAGGAGACAAATTAAAAGAGAAGATGCAAAATGTCTTTATAAAAAATAGTTCCTGGAATTTTCAACTTGACCTCTAAGTTTCATACAAATAGAAAAGCACTAATAGCATAAGAAATGCATTCCTTATTTCAGTATATAACATGTGTTAATGCTTAAGTGACTGGGGTCAGCCGCAGCTTCTCTCCCAGGACGGGTGCAGGTACATTCAGAACTACAACATGTCAGATGTTCCACAGAATACTGCAGCCCACGCAAAAAAAGCACAGCAAAAATATGCATGGAACATTGTTTAAAATGCTTTGCTTTCTCCTGCGTTATTTCCTCTAACTTATTATACCAATCACCTGGAGCATAAATCTGTCATCTTCACCATCTGTTCTTTCTTCTAAAGCAGCTCCCCATTGCCCTTGACTGTTGCTCTTGCATACAATTCTTTATCAAACGTAATTGGAAACAGCATCGAAACCAACACTTACCATCTTCCCAGGCATGCTGCTTAACCCTTCTGCATCCAGAACAGTATCGAACATTGCACGTGAGGGTGAAATCCTTTGAAAAGCAAAGGATTTTCTCCCCAGTGCTGAACCAGACAAGTCCTCCTCACCATTGGGCCTACAGGGTTATTTATATGTCCCATGCAGAAAACAAGTTTAGAATTTCCGAATTCTGAGGCTGCCAGTTATGAACAGAGACAGAAACTTCCTACTGTATGAGGTCTTATGGAGCTGACAAGAGAAAGCAGAATTTGGTCCCTTATATCCCTTGTATGTATCACAGTCACCTACTGCGATAGGTTTGGGAATTATGGGAAGAATTATAGATATATCTCAGAAAAACAGTAGGTCTCACAGAGTCCAGCCCAGGCGCAGAGTCCCTCCTCATATTTTAATTCTAGCATTAGCTAGAATCAGTTATGGCAGTGTTGCAGGGAAAACAAAGTATGTTGTAGCTGTTTTAGTTTCAAACAAGTAAAAGCATAGTAAGAGGATATATTTTACCAAAAAAATCTTAGGTTAATGCTTGGAAAGTGAATGATTCACAGGGTGCACTGCGGGACACAGGGAAGCACAAAGCCTTTCATTTCCAGGCATCACCAGTTTCCTTTCATTTTTGCTCCATGATTATATCTAAATCTTTAAAAGCTTTAGATTTTGAACAGCTGAAGCATTAAATACTGTATTTAGAGAAGCTTCCCATGCCTTTAAAGCAGATGTTTCATCATAGAAGTAAAATAAGGTGGGTTTCTGCACAAAACATACTTGCATTTTTGTACATGAAGTAACACAAACCTTTTAATTCCTTCATTGGTTTAAAGGTGTGACTGTATATCATCATTATGTCTTACTTCATTTGGAGGGTATTTGACTATCAAATACATAGAAATTCAGACTAATTTTATAATTTCAACGTGAGATATTTTGGGGCTACATATTATACCATCATCTGTAATAGTAAATCACTTATTTGCTAAAGAAAGCAGAGAAATCAGTCAGTAAAATTCAAATTCGCTTTCATATGATATGAAGTGCCTTAACAGTGACTCATAGAAACCAACTGGCTTTACAAAGTCAACATTAGATGTATTCCTAAACCACAAGTGTGTATAAGTCTATGACAATATCCTCCAGCAATTTATAGTTTCCCTCAACTCATGCATTACATCAGCTCTAAGATATTCCTATATGAGTTTAAAGTTTAGCTAATGACCAGAAAACTTTATTCACTTTCTCCAAATTGCATATTTTTCCTCAAATCCCAAATGCCAGATATTCTGAATGACAAAAATATTTTTCAGTCAAAACGAACATATTAAAATTAGAGCTACTGTGGGTCCAGCTTCTCACAGTACCTTCAGCTCAGACTCTTTCCTTTTTTATATACAATTGAACACTAAGAATATATGGGTTGAGGTTAAACCTGCAGTAGTGTCCCTGATCAATAGAATGAACAGTCATGTAACTTGTGAAAAAAAAAAAAGTACGTACTGAGGCGTACTACTAGTTACAGCTTTTGTATACATTGAATATTCTTCTGCTTGAAATAAGACAGAGAAGGGAACATAGCACAAATTTTTGATTCCTTACTTCAGTGCTCTATTAGGCTATTGTTTAATAAGGGTGACATTATATGATCACCAGTTATACCTTAAACACAGCTTTGACAGCTCGTCCTGAATGAATTCCTTTCTCAAATGTTTAAATATCCATTTCTCCGTATAGTTAACATAAGATCTTGAGCTCTACCCAGATACCTGCAGCTTACATCTTTTTGTGTGTCTGACTGTATGTGTGTATTCATATGTATAGCCATATCACTCATCCAAATATGGCTAAATATTTATTCAAATTATTCTTCCGAAGAACTGCTTTCACACATACACAGAGGTTGCTTGCTCTTAACTTGATATATAATGGATACTTGATGCAACAGGCCCAGGGGTAATCCTGGTCGCTTTTAGTTCAATACTCAAATAACTACATCACTTTTAAGTCACATTCATGCAGGCAGCAATCTACTTCTCTTAAACTATAACTTAACTGACTGTGCCTAGGCTTCTACCCTGTTTTCAGAAGGCGGCTGTCTCCCTTCCCACAGCAGTTGTATGAAATTCATAGGAGTGAAAGTCCCATGCTTGTTTCCTTGTGTTTTCATAATTACTATGTTGAGCTCTGAGTTTCAACAAGCTCAAAAATGTGTTGAACACAGGCAGTTTTAATGGGTTGCCTCCAAAATTAGTGAGTGGCCTGATCCAACACCCTTGTAAAAGCTTGCATTCCCCAAAAGTATTCTGCGTATCTCTGTTCCTTTACCAAATCCAAATGCCCTTCATAAAAGTTTTTAAAATTTCTTTTTGATATAAAAAGAATTTCAGGTATATTATCAAAACTATGAATACTATTAAGCAAAAAATAGCATAGAGTAAGTAATAGATTTGCATTAGTGATTTGCATTCATCAGTTAGAGGATCTGATTGTGTTCTGCACAACAAACTATAGAAGCATCTATAAGAGCCCCTTCTGCACAACAAACTGTAGAAGTATCTCTAAGAGCCCCTTTAACTGTTAGTTTCTTGATTCCACTTGTGGTAGTAAAGATTCTTTTTGATATACTTTCAGGGTTTTTTTCCCCCAATTTTCAAAATTCAAGTCTATAGAAACTTAGTTCTGTTCTCAACACTGAAAGAAACAGTTGGCTATACAGACAGGTTAAAAAAAAAAAGCAAGCAAGCAGCATGACTCTAGTATCTGTAAAGTTGCTTTATTTTTAATAGCATTTTTCATGTTTCTTCTTCAGTGTGTGAGCTGTTTAGGTTAAAAGCACAACATTTTTGCCCGTTTCCTAGTTAAAACTTGCTATAACACTTTTTAAACTTGATAAATAATGCATAGCAAAGCAAGCTTATGGTGGGTGAATATTAATGGCAGGAATTAGAGCACAGAAACTAATCTATAGTCAGAGAGCACTAAAGCACAGAGTACTAAGTGACATAAGTAGGCTAATTGGATGCTTCTTACAGGAACTGCTTTTCTGCAAACATTAGATTCACCTGACAGAGATTTACTTGATGACTCTTGGCATAAGAAAAAGAAAATGCTTCTTTTTTGTGTCAAAGTAACAGATCTGTGTCTTGACATCAAGGGGAATAAAAAAAAAAAATGCACCCAGTACCTTAGTGGTATTTTTCTTCCTCATTTATTTCAAAAATCAAAACTGTTCTTCTTACTCTCCTCACAAACATTTTCCCATCCTTGACAAAGACAACTCAGATTGTCAGAATACGACAGCATTTAAGACAATAACTATAGAAGTTCCTCCTAACTTTTGCTTTACAGTATCTTGATCGATGTCTGTGCATGGTCTAGAAGTCCTAGTTCAGGAACAAACTACCTCCTCCTCACAAAGGCTAGAATCAGATTTTGACTTGTGGCTTTTTTTTTTTTTTAGGAAGTTGATAGCCATATGCCTTTCTCATCCCAAGGCACTATAGAAGTGTAGATCAGTGCTAGTTACTAGCCCAGTTTACAAATACCTACCACAAGCTGAGTGCCTCTCTGGCCTGTGAGTGGAAACCTGGGTAGAGCACTCAAATCCCACCCAGTAAGAGGGAGAGAGGGAAAACAGAAACAGCAAGAGCTGACAGTCTACCCAGAGTACTTCCTATCTAAAGGTGGGAAATGCCTCCATCACATTTGACAGCAACCTGTCCGAAGGATCACCCACTCAGCCTGCTCAAAGTCCAGAACCAAGGTGAGTCAGCAGAAAACTTTGAGGGAAGACTTGAGTAATGAAAGGTCAACATAAGGAAGTGCCAGGAGTAAGCCCGTACTGTGCTACAGCTCTGTCAAACTTAAAATCCATTAATTGTATGTTTGCTAGAACTCATAAATAACATGACTGGCAACGGCATGAAATCCAGCATTATATTTAATAACTTTAAACCACTAACTCTTAATCTTATACATAGCTATATCCTTTACAGCATTCAAGGCTGTTCTGTTGTCAACAGCTATTACAGAGGGAATGGAGAGTGTGTAAGTCACGTTTGTGTTACTGGTGCTCGTGGAGGCTTCTCTTAAAAGCCCAAATTAAAACAGGAAAGTGAGTTGAGTCACAGAGCCACCTCAAACTAGATTTGTGAACAAAGCGGCTGTGCTGGCAAGTGCGGTCGTTTACTGAAAATCTCCTGATAAAGGAGCTTGAGATTCAGTTACTTACACCTAGGCTTCTACTGCTCTTTTAGATGCCACAAGGTCTCTGAAACTTTCCAGAAGATTGCTTTTCTCCCTTCTGCAGCAGCAGTCCTTCTGCTTGGGCAGGATACCCTTGGTATCTCCCAGTATATGCCTGAGATCAAGCTGGTACAAAGTCAAGGCACAAACCCAGAGCGGCAGAGAGCTGGCCGAAAAAAATATTACCATAGTTTATATCCGTTTCTAGTAAGATATAGATAATTACACCTGTGTGACTTTTGCTGATTTCAATAGAGCTCTCAATTAAGTGAATATAAGGTCAAATAAAGTTGGATAACTTTCAGTAGCATTAGGGGAGTCTGAATAGGATTAACACTGTAGATAAGTTATCCAGGGCGGCTCTGTAAAACTGATTGCTAAAACTGTTCGAATAGAAGTCTTTTGACAGGCCTTTACCACAGGGAAGCTATTAGTAAAGTAAATAAAACCAGGGGTAAAACTACAAGTACATTAAATTCATTATTACATAGGTAATGAGTAGCTACCTCATTGCTCCTGAACTCATCAATACAGATTGCGATACATTGTCTAACCATCCTTTCAAAAGCACAACTTACTTAAGTGGTACATGAAGAGGATTGCATTTCAAAGATATCTTTGCATTTCAAAAGACTAAAGAATGAGTCTCACCTTGTATAAACACATGTATCAGAATTGTCATATGTGTAACAGAAGTTAATCCCAGAATTTTCTTTGGAAATACATATCTCGATATCTGAATTTATGGCTTCATACTTTGCTATGCTAATGTTCGCATTGCAAAAAACTAGAAATCTAAATATATTTGTATATTTATGTATGCTTTATATAGCACACAATTTATTCTACATCTGACAAAGCACACTGATTTATACATCTATATAATACACAACCATACATAAATTTTGGGATGCAAGGATCTCAATAGCTTACAGATGATTAAGAAGACAAGTTTGAAATCATGTAAACTTGCTCATTCGTTTGATTTTTGGTGAATATACATCCATATAATAGAAAACAAAGCCTTTCCATCTCAAGCCAAGAAAAGATTTTCTTTGGTTGTAATTGTTAGACCTCAAGTAGCACATACAGTCTCTTGATACACACGTGCGTATTTGTACAATATCAATGGTTTTATCACATAGGAAGATTTACTTGAGAGGTAAATACTTCACTATTATGACTTCAAACTAATCAATATGAAATTAGCTTATGCCAAAACAAAGATAATAGACTGGAAGGAAGTGCCTGCTGTACAGACAATTGGTATGAAGGAGGAAATTTTGTCAAGCATTTGTTTTCTTTCTGCTGCTGCCTCCTTCCCTGTTACGGCTCTACATGCAGTATTCAAGATCTCACTTCTATTTTATTGCAAATTTCTATTTTCAAAAGAGAAAGATTCCCCCAAATATGCTTTAGCTATATGCTATACTACTATTCCATACTCTTCTACATAGCTACTAACTACTATTCCATACTCTTCTACATAGCTACTACTCTTTTGGCATTATGGGATAGTTTCCTATACAAGAATAGCCATTGCATTTCAAAGGTTGCCCATTTCAAACACTTAAGGGACAACCAGGCATGGGAAAAAAATGCCCCACACTGAAACAACCAGTAACAGAGTAAATGCATCTTACGCACATCTATTTGCCATTAGCTACTGGATGACTGGAGATTTCCAGACCAATCACTGCATTAACAAGTAATTTTGGCTCTAACATTTGCAATTGCATTATTTGCTCCTTAAAGATGAATCAAGTGATGTACACAAATAATATGGAAAACAAGATGAAGCAAGAAGATGCTCCAAAAAGCAAGAAGATGCTCCAAAAAGGTTTCTTTCTACTGTGCATCTTAATTTCTGTATGATTCATTCCTGGGAAAGGATCATATAGCAGTTTTGGAAATACAAACTGAACTCAGAATATTGAGCATAACAAAGGGATTTATTTTTTTTCCCCTAGTGGTCTGCAGTAAGCATTTACAAGGCCAGGCATCAGCATGAGAATTCCCCCATTCATTCAAAGGTGTCTTAATCAAAGCCAGCAAGTTAACAGCCTTACTGGCCATCAGCTGCTAGCCGGTTTGGTACGAGCAGGTACAGGTGAGTTAAGATACCGTCAGTACACTGTATGAACACTGCTTGCCCTCGAGGTTCTGCACACAAGTTACACTAGATTATCAGTAAAATCTCTATTCCTGTAAATAGTTTAACCACTTTTCACCAGACCTCAGTACAGAGAAAAAAAATAATAATAAAAAAAAAATCACTCCATCATGCTCCAAGCCTTGCCTGTGTGCCAATTTTACCACAGTCAGCATAGACTTGTTTGAGAACCCCAGCATGCAGGAATTTTGAGAGCTCAAAGCTGCTTCTCTGATGAAAAAGTGGACAAGGTGCTTAGGAAGATAATATTACCAACAGTGTGCCAACATTTCTGCTATTAATTCTCCTCTTACCTTCTGACAACATAGCTAAAGCAGCTTTTTAATAGACTCTAAAATTAAAAAAAAAAGTCAGAAAAAGCAAAGAACATACCAACCCTTTCCATTCTGCCCTCCAAACTGCACTCTGTAGTGCACTCTTTTTTATTGTTATTATTTAGTATTAAAAGTGCAATTGAATGGACTGATGAAGTCAATTTCATCACGGAGGTGTCACTTTTGACAAACATACTCTTTATCTCACTGTAAATTCATGTAGCAAGGGCAGGACAAAATTTCACACTGGAGCAAAGAGAAGTGGTAACACAGGTTCTTTCCTAGCCAGGCATGGGAAGGATGGAATGATTTCTCCCTCCCCTCCAAAATATGCTTGCATTTTGCATACCTCCATGAATTTCTAAGGTATGGAACTTATCTTTTCACTATATAGTGAGATTGCACTTTGGCCAGAGAGAGGGATAGGGAAAGATGTAGAATTAGGCTTATAGGAGCTCCTTTTCTTTGTAGTTTACCAATGTAAAAAAAATGAAATATTAGTGTGTGGGATAAATATTTGTGGATACCCATTTTAGACAGAGGAAGGTTCTTCCTTTGGCTTTCCCCCCTACACCTCCATTCTCCTTTCTTCCTCTTTTTGTTTCTCACTCTGGAAACCCATTCCTAGCCCAAAGCGTGCAAGACACTTCTGTGGTTTCTGCTTTGTTTTAGAGGGGGAGGGTGAAAAAAACCCAGAGAATAAGGCAAATGGTGTGGAAACTTTTCACACTTTTTTGGATATGCATGACACTCAAATGCAAAAAGCAAAGGACAGGTGGTTGTTCATTGTCAAGTTTCCAAGGAAAAAAAACTATTTTACTGCACAGTTCTGGGATACCATTCCCAAAGCTTTTTTCCAAGCTATAGGAATGGGAATGGAGGGAACCTGCTCAACTGACAGATGTGTTAAACACTGGAGTACAGTGAAGAGAACTATAGGATCCATGGGGCAAAAGAGAGGTTCAAAGGCTATAGGAAAAATAAAGTTATTTTGGGAACAGACAAAGCATGATTGCGGACTAAAGCCTGCTAACGCTAGCAGGCAGTCATATCAATGTTGATTATGTCCAAATTCTACGTAAATTAAGAAACAGAAGAACTACTTGCTCACAAATACTCAGGGCCAGCTTTGTTAGTATCAGGTACCAGTGGCGAGCACTGTTCACATTGCCGCATTGCACAGTACCTCCCTGAAACCAAGTACCTGAAACGTAACAAGCCCCTGCTCAAGAGCCCGGAAGATAAAAGCTGGATCTGGCAATAATAGAATCAAGCTGTTTATCTAAAATTCATATACCCCCAAAACATTCTCAGAATTTGTGTGCCATTAGTGATGTTCTGAAATGAACTTGGGTGTCGAGAGAGAAACAGTTTCTAGTTCTTTACCAACATTTTATTTCCTGTTTGAAGTTTCAATTGATAAAGCAAATTGTTTATTTTATCAAATAGCTATAGTATAACAAAATTCCAGTAGATGTACTGGTATGGATGAACTATTGCTTTCTGGATTTAGCATAACTGAGCCCCAAAAACCACAGGCAGCAAAGCCAATCTGCCTGTCACCTTATTTGGCACATATTTACAAGCCACTCCACGCACTGAACTACAACAGGTTTAGGTTAATCCAGAAAAGGTCCTAGGTTTGAAGGGTGACAGTAGGGCTGCCAAGCTGTCCAGTGGCTGTAATTCTTGCAGTACATGGTTGCCACTGAGACACCCCCATCGCTCCCCAACTTTGAAGAGTCATTCAGTTACCTCTGTACTAAAATTGTATCCCAGGTTTTGGGCACAGCTTCACACCTATTGCTGATCATGAAATCTTCGACTTGGGTTCATCAGCCACCCCTGAGGTAAAGCACAGGATGATGCTGTTACCTCATGTCAAACTCCTGTCCAGCTTGTCATAACATAGACAGGTAGATGGACCACTGGCAGCAGGCAATTCCTTGCTATCTCTCACTGGTTTAGTTTTGCATTTCACTGGGTACTGATTATGACCCCATTTGAACATGACTTCTTGCCTCCATTTATGCTTCTGCAGCTGAACAGCATTTTTTCCGAATCTTTGTTGCCCTCCTTTTCCCAGTCTTAGAAGATGTTAAATCCAGACTTTCAGGACAACTGCTGTTGGAAGAGTGATGAGAAGACATGGAATCATAAAATGGTTTGGGTTGGAAGGGACCTCCAAAGATCGTCTAGTCCGACCCACGTGCAATGAGCAGGGACATCTTCAACTAGATAGGGTTGCTCAGAACCAGAACTGACTGACAGATACAGGCTCCCAGTGAGCACAAGTGGGTGGGCAGGGTTAGCAGGCAAAAATGAAGTTAATTCTGATCACTGTGTCCCCCAGAGATAGAGCAGTTGGAGGAAGTGCAGGAAGAGCAGCTGGCTTTCCTAATTTTTTGGAGACATGGATGATCACTTGAACATTAATAATTGTTATGACATTTCTGATGTCTGAATCCTAGTAGGAGAATTTACTAGGGTTCGGACTAGGACTCTAATAAGAGTCTAGATCTCATTACATAGTCTTCTTGACCTAACTGTCAATGAAGTAATTTATTCTGTATGTAGGTCGTTATACAAATAAATAAAAATCTACTTCAACAAAATTAAACTGTATTATATTTCCTCATACAGTAATGTGGAGAGCAAACAGTATCTGAAACATGGAATATAGTTCATAAATTGAGATATTTCCCAGCACTCACTCAAGCTTTTATAATCTGAGAGTAGGGGAACACTTTAAGTGCAGGTTAAAATGATTTTTAGTCACTTACAGTTACAAGTAGGTGCTCTATACATCATATTGACAACTTGAATCTCCAAAGTATAGATGTCAAAGACCCTTGCCCTGCCTAAAAGCAACTTGCTGGATAAAACCAGGGAATTTCAATTAAGGATGAATGTGCAATTACTTTAAGGAAGAATAAAACCAAGCACTCCATCAGGAATATGTGAGCAGCTGTTTAAAAAAAAAAATACTGTCCGTTCATTCAATTAACTCTTAACCTTGAAGGCTACAGATCATTTCATTTGTCACCACATCCATTAGGCAGCTCTACATTGAGCGTGCTTCTATGCCATTAGGTTATTAGATCCAGCTAATTTGTTTTCTTAGAATTACATGAATACATTTGACACATTAGCTAATTAAGAAAGTTAGAAGATTTGTATGAGACCCTTTCTGTAAGTATGACAAATTACTATTATCAAAACACTGATGCAGAGATAAAACAAGTATCCTTTTTCAAAATATAACATACAACGGACAATATTTTGAAACTAATATTGTCATTTCCTTGCTGCTATGAAATTACAAGATACAAGGAAACAACGTTAAGCAACAAACAAATCCTAAATATCATCCCTTGAAATCCTAAGTAATTCAATCTATTAAGTACAAAAGCACTCTTCACTATTTTGAAATGTTTTTGAACTACATTTCCTCTCCAAACAGTAAAGCCATTTTCACATCTACTGTTTGTTTGAATGGGAATACACTAACCCTAACAAGACATTTTTTACAGAGCCAGGTTTAGAGTATTTAAAAGATCACTATCTTTCATATAAATTGAACAGATACTGCAGTATCTAAAGGAGTCTTATTTCAAGAAAATAAGTTAGAAATGCTTCCTCATTTTGTCATGAGGTGTATAAAAGAGAGCATTCTCCTACCTTAGTCAAAGATGCTTGCTTCTGACTGACTGGAAGAATTTTACTTGCATCCTAGTAAACTCTTGAGCAGTAATCCTGTTATGTGTCTACAGCAGTTTCATGGGGGTGGGACTTCTCCGTAATAATGAATTCACCAGGGAATCTTTCCTTTCAAAGAATGCTGCTGCAGACAAGGAAACCACTCTACATTTACTGTCACAAGCTTTTGGATGATTAGGTTAAGACACAGAGAGTAAGTACGTGTACATACATACGGTCACGCAGATTCAGATATTACCTAGATGCTAAAGCTTTGACAAATAGGCTGAAAAATGCAGTATGTTTTACAGGGAAAGCGTATGTATGTATGTGTACATACATACACTTTATGTATATCAAAAAGGAGAGCCACAAATGGTAAATAAGAGAAAATTGCTTATTTAGTCTATATGGGTGTGGTAAAACAGCATGGCTGAGTCTATTAGTGATTCCAACTGTTTAATCTGAAAAGCAGAAACTCAGACTGAAGCATGCCAATCCTTACCTAAAAAAACGTGGCATAAAAAGCAGATGCACATCCACCCCACTGGCAATCACTAATTTCCCCTTGTAGAGTGGCAGCACAGATCTAATGAAGAAGCTCTGTAATATGTTAACCCAATAACGTCAAAAATAGCTTCCTACAAGCTCTCTGACAAAAAGCGGTGATGTTTATAGTGATTATTATTAAGATTTATGAGCAAAAATACCCTTGGAGAGCATGTGTGGTCACTTGAAATAATAAGACAACAAACCATGAGTGCCAATTGATACGTCAGCTGAAAAAGAGACCTGTCTGGCAGGGTTATGGCAGCGAGTATGACAAAAGGTGAAGTATTGTCCCAGTATTCAACCAACCACTTTAGTGGAGCTGTAAGAAGGATAGGTCATACAACCCCGTTACTGGAATAAGCGAGCATATCAGCCTTTATTAAATCATCCAGCACTTCCCGTACCTCATTTACAAATAAAAAGCAAAACAAAGCAAAATTTATGCCTAGATCTAAAACCAATGCAAAACCAACAAGTTAAAAATAGGACTTTGATACATTTTAGATATGCAAATGAAAAGCAGCTCTCCCAAGCCTTAGCTAATGTCTAGACTCGGAAAACTTCTAAAGGAATCAACAAAATAAAGTACCCTACATACCTCTAGATTTGCTTCTGTATGTGTTCATGGGTGTTCAACTGAAGGCAAGGTTGACAGTTTTGCCAGCTAGTACTTTCAAAACGTAAGATTGGACCAGAAAATAAAGGTTTCTTTCCCAAAATCCTTCAAGTGACTCCATTTGTCTTGGCACTCTTACAGCTTTCTTGTTAACTACTTCACAACAGGTACAAACAACCAGACCTTTCTTCTGTATAAATTCCAGCATTCATCCAGGGTATGGAAGACAAATTCAAGTCCCGTCCTTTCAAATGCAACCCACATTTCCCAACTCTGTGGAAGTGCCCTAACCAGCAAGTCATGGAGTGGTCTGCATGCTTACCACACCTTCTTTTGAAACTGTCCCAACAGGGATACAACACTCAAGAATGGGAGATACTTAAAAGAAAAACCAAAAGAATAAACATCATCCTAGAAAGTTCAAGCATGAGCACAACCTGAATAGCAAGTAACGACCTTATCTAGAGTAAAATTTTGAGGATTTTGTTTCAAGAGAAATGAAAAGAATGTACAGTTGCATAACTCGAAGGGCAGAAGGTGAAAGAAGAGCAGTGAGGGAAGAGAATGATAATGTTTAACTATGTCAAAAGCAAGAACAGAGATGTTCCCATTTTTATAGCAGATAGCATATCAAGTAATGAGTTTAAACTGCAGGAAGAATTATTTTCTTATCCCTAGCCTGGATCTACCAGTAAAGATGGAGACTCTGCAGTCTTCCAGCATTCCTGGGACGCTTTAAGAACAGGTTAAAAAAAAAGTATCATAAATAATCTAGCGAGATTTGATTTTGTATGTGCTTGGTGAGGTGATCTGTATGTATCTACACAAGGTTTTCAGTGCAAGTGCCGCATATTGAACACATAGGAGTAAAGGATGTTGCTGTCAGAAATAATCTTATCCAAAGCACAAGTATACAATTTTTTTAAACTTGTAGCAAAGTTCAAAAGAATTATTTTGATAGGAATTATTTATGCCAATAGAAGTATGAATGTCATCCAGCTAATGAGAAGCTTAAAAGCGATATAACACTAATTTATCATTTCAATTTTAAATATATGCTTGCTTCATTCATTCAAAAGCCTTTACCTTCACTTTAGAACAGCTAAAAGAACACAGGCTATTTATCTAAATTAACCTAGTTCCTGTCTCAATTTGATACAGAAATTTGGAGCATTTAAGACTGCTTTTCATAGCTGTAAGAACAAAACCTATGTGTCAGTTGCACTAGACTTCTCCAAGTACTTTGGTTCTGCTCTTTGTATGAAGTAATTGCACCCTGGTAGATCTTAAAACTTAATTATTCTGACCTAACAGACTAATTTTACTTAAGACCTTCTTTTATTGACCTACTACACAGATGAAATGCTATTTCACCTTCTGGCTTACGCATTGCTTGTATTAAATTACTGTCTAACTTGTTTTCATCTACTTTGAAGATTACTTTGTTGAAAAGCAATGCCAGACAGCAAAGGTATTGTCTTTTAAGTAAATAAATTACATGCAGCCCCCTTTGCTGCTGTTAGATACCCAAACTTGCAGTTGCACTGTTGCTATTTGATAGCAGTTACTAGTCAGTAATGGATAGGAGTCCTCTATACAGCTGTTCTCTAACCACATTAAATTGTGGTGTTTTGTAAGTGGAGAGTGTCCTTTGATAAAGGAAATTAAATTTCATAAAATGCCATTTTTCTGCAAACACTGATTTGATTTACTGGCATTGTGTTGGAGAACTGTAACCAGTGTT
Organism: Burhinus bistriatus; assembly: GCA_013397275.1. Classification (NCBI taxonomy): domain Eukaryota; kingdom Metazoa; phylum Chordata; class Aves; order Charadriiformes; family Burhinidae; genus Burhinus; species Burhinus bistriatus. The sequence continues at coordinate 36,259 of VYXH01002130.1, forward strand.
TAGCAACACCTGCACATCATCAAACCAATGAATGCTTCGGGGAAAGACAGAAAACACTTTAGTTATTGGAAAATGCATTTCATCTACAGGCTGTAAACAGAGACTCCAGCTGTCAGAAACAAATCTGAGCAGAATCATAGTTCAGTGGCATTTAACACAAATAAGATATAAATCATCTTCTCACATCAGTGTTTTTTGTTCTTTCCCCCTTCCAGTCAGAAGAGCTCAATACGCATCTCGAGAAAACATACAAGATCTGATAGTTTTCCTTACTTTTCCGTGCTAAGGTACAGATCAGGTGGACAACTCACATGCCACATGGAGCATCCACAGATTCTATATTTTGATAAAGTATTGATGACGTGTGGTGTCCATCACTTTTTGCTCTGGTGATGTGTAGGCTTTTGTGTGGAGTCAGTTCTTCTGATCAGTAGGAAAAGAGCAGAGCTCTCACCCCCTCTCCAGAGTAGAAAGTACCACCACCAGTATTCCTCAGGAGCCTACTTCAGATTTCCTTGTAACAAGGGCTGTCAAAAGAGAGCTGAGGACAGCCCTCTGCACCGTCACCTTGATGTGTCTAACTAAAGAGGTTGCAGAACCATACTCAAAGGTATTTTTGAGAAAGCCTATTAAAAAATGCTATCCTGTACCGTAACATAAATACCTTAAAAAAAATATTTTCACTGTAGAGGTTTGGCTGTACAGCATGCCTCAGCCTGACTAATAAAGTCTGGAGAGACTAGATTAACACATTTACCATAAACATACTTCCCATAAAAACAATGATTTCAGAAGGTAGTATAATTGCAGGGAAGATGATAATGAAAAGAGTACAAGATGGATCTATAGAGTACAGGTAGACGAGAATACATCAAAGAGTATTACACTGGGAAACAGTTAATAAATACCCATATGCATACTTGCTCCATTGAGGGGGTTGAAGTCTTTTGAAAAAAAATTTTAAGCTATACTTCTCTCTGCTGCTGTGATGAGCTTAACTTAGGAAATAAAAGGCTGCAGTGAGAAAGAGTTCTATAAGCTGCTACAGAGAAGGCTAGCAAAAGCTTATGCATTTTCCAGTTGACTTACACAACTGACTTTGTGTGTGATTATTAGTTAACGCCAGCCTAAGGTTCTTGGAAACTTCAAGGAAGAGACCTGTTTTGCTTTCTACCGTTTTTCTGGAGATGCACCACTGCACCAGCATGCTACTTTGCACATCGAAGACACTGCTTTCCAAACTTTTGCTGAGCACACAAGTTTTAAGCCCAAGTGTTACGGTGTTTATGTCAATACAATTCTTAATGCATTCCTGTTGCTAGGATAAGTTTGTTTGCAGCTTGCGGATGAAGCAATTCTCATACGTTTTTCTGAGGATCCCCTGTTTTTTCATTGACTAAATAGCTACATCTAACCTCCTTGCCCTTTATGCGTGGGCAGCGTTTCCTCTCTTTGGATCATGTGCGGTGCTTCAATGGCAGCGTCGTTCTTGCCAGCACCAAAAACATTGCGCTGGCGTCCTATTTGTAGTGCAAGCAAAAATAATTACTTCTCTTCTCTTCTGAAAACTAGGCACTGAAATGGGAGCAACCCAACAGACTTTAATCAGATTTCTTTCTACAAAGGAGTTTAGCCGCCTGTGTCATTTCAGGAAATTCAAAACAGCTCCCCCTATGTTTAATTAAAAGGTGTAATATGGTTTAGCACTTATTAAAGTGAAGAGGACAGCTTTTCTTCTTTTAAACATCAATTGCCTTGGAAATTTTCCTTTCTTACCAACCCAAAGGAAAGCATGTTAGATTTTAGACTGGTAGAGAAGTAAGGGGACACAGCTGTATCTTAAGTACCACTCAGCAATAATGAGTTAGATAAAATATTGAAGAGTGAAAGTGTCCTCACGTATTTATTCAGAAATCTGAATTTGGCTGGTTAAGTTACCAGTGTTATTTGCAGAAAGGTGCCAGTTCTACCAGATGTGCTTTCTTTGATTATATAACTTCATATTTCACCATAGAGAAACGCTTGGCTTCTCATGGCACTAAGGAGGACAACCATCACGCTCCAAGTGCTGCTAAAGCAACTTGCAGGAAAGCATTCTCACTGCCCTGCTCTACACTGTACATGCTGGCAAATAAGATAGTAAAAGAAAAAATATAGGGGAATTCTACTTCTCTCTTGCTGACTTATTTCTCCTTATTTTTTTGAAGTTATTTATTCATTAAGACATAAACCAGAGCCCATTTGAAAATGCCAGGTTCAGATGCAAAGAAATAACGTCTACATATTAAATTATTATGTAATTATTTTACACAAAACCCCAATGCTATTAGAGAGAACTTGTTTCAGAATGTTTACAAGCCTGGATATTATAACGTTTAGTAGTGGGGATCCCAGTTCAAAAGATCTAGTTTGGATAGTCATCAGAACCTAGTTTTCTTGGTTTTCCCCTCATCAGTGCTGACCAGCATTAAGAATTTTTGCAGGCAATAGTCACTGAATGTAGTAAGAACGATCTGTCATAGCCAAAAATTGAAGTTTTGGAGGTTCAACCTGAAATTTAGAAACAACTTGTTCCTTCAAGAGGTTGATGCAACTCTGGAGGAAGTTATCCATGGACATTGCACAGTTTCCATCCTTGAAGTTTTCGAGGCTCTGCTGGACAAAGAGCTCAATTTCAAGCAGCATGTTCAATATTTGGGTTTGGTTTGGTTTTTTTGGTTTTTTTTTGTGGTTTTTTTTTTTTTTTAATTCTTTTGCTGTCTGATCTTACATGTAGCTTCATTCTTCACTAAGAAGGTGAGAGATGCTCCTAACTTAAATGGGTTTAAGACGCACATTTCAAAGATTATCCTTGCCCAGACAGAGCTATAGAGTTGGTCCAGCTGTAGGACCACTTTTGTGGAGGAAACAAGTGATTGTCGTCATGCTATCGTTTTCCCAGTGTACATTTCCTAGGTGACCATCACTGGAAATCTAGGTAGAGTGGCAAAGTTTTTTAAAATACATCATGTTGCAAAATGCAGACTGAAGTCCAGGTCACCTGTTGAGAGGAAACCCCAGACAGGAGTAGGAAGAATGAGACTTCTGACATTTTATGGAGAGACAGACAGACATTAAATTCAGGAGAGCCCATCTTCCTTCCTGAAATCAAGTTCTGGTTTTCATATGTCTATAGGATGAAGAATTCTGTAATTATTGGATAAAATCGTGACCTCATGATATCGAGGAGGGCCTTATCACCGATTTGAACAAGTCCAGGTTTTCAGCCATCATGCTGTGTTACAGAATACTTGGTCTTAAAGAAACTCAAAAAAAACCCCACCAAAACCCACAAGCAATCCTCATCCACCTGCACACACCCCCACTCCCCC
>VYXH01002130.1:39663-60147 GCA_013397275.1 Burhinus bistriatus
CCAAAAAAAAACAACCCACCACCTCCAACAAACAAAACCACCCTGAGACACAAGTAAATTGAATAATTATCTCATGGAATAAATCTAAACCCATGGCCATGTGGCAGAAGTAAGAATGGACTGCAGTTTTGTTATCTTGCTTCAAAAACACTGGAAAGTGTTCCTCATAACTCTTGATACTGCAGAAGTTACTGCATTTCTCATGAATAACTAAACAGATTATAAATACTTTCACTTTGATATTCACAGACTGATATCAAAATACTGTAACATTCCCTGAGTTTCCTGTTTCCCATGACTTCCATCTCAAATCTTTCTTAGTGGCCTTTGAGAAGGGGATTTTTTTTGCTCTCCCAGTTTCTGTGAAAACAAATGTAGATCAAATCAGAATTAAGACCAGTATTTAGAGACTATTTTGTTGTTCTTCCATTTTTTTTTTTCTTTTCTTCCCATACTTATTTGGGAATTATTTTTCCTCTTTTGTTCGTATTCTGATGAACTCTCTTGCCTTGCTTAGAAATCCAGGTTTTACTGTCTTTGTATCAAGCTCTTCAAATATTCGTAAATTATTATGACCTAGTTTACTTGCTTTTAGTTCTCATCTGTTCATTCATAATGCTGATAAGTTTTGTCTAGAGTGCATATAATTTTTTTGAAAAATACATAGAATAGCTTAAAAACATTCATTTCACAGTTATTCTGAGGGCTGGGGGAACCCATTGAATTAAGCCATAGAAGGTTAACACAGAACATTAAATTCTTAAAATTAGTTAAACAATGCAATAAAACTAATTTTAATTAGTAAAACAGTATTTTTGTAGTGTGGTATAGCAATCTTCCAAATAGCAGTAGGGTAAGAAGAAAATATAAAAATTTACACAGTGTGCGGACAATGCAAAGACTGACAAAGTTGTACCACACTGTGGATCTTATCTAAGAGGCAACATGTAAAGAAGTAGACTAGAAAAAGAACCAGGGATCACAATGTAACTGAACTGAGTTGTTCAGTATGACTGTAGTGAAAGTAGACTTTTCAGAAGTATGACTTACTGGCGTGACACTCTGCAGAAACAAACTCACTTTTAGAGTTTATCTGCCTCTTTGAAATAGCCTGAATGACTCGATTGAGCGGGCAGCAGTTTGCATTAGTAGCTGGCACAGACTGGAGATGGTACTGGGCTTAGAAGTGTTTTTATCATAAAACTAGACGAGGCAGAAGATGCACTCTCATCAAGTTCAGTGCGGGGAGGTTGTTGATACACTGGAAGGGAGCAGAGTTGCTGCTTAGAGGGAAACGGGCACACTGGAGAACGAGACCAACATCACGGGATTCAAAGAAAAGGGAGAAGCCTGGCCAAGAGCAACCCCATTCATTGCAAAGACAAGGGCGGGCGCAGACTGATCCAGTATCCAAAGGGAACCCAAGGGTCCTGGTGGAAAGCAAGCAAGCTGAACAAGAATCAGTAGTGAGCCTTTTGCTTCAGTGATGGCTGTGTGCTTACAGGGCTGCAAAGAAAGAGCACTGCCAACGGACCAAGGGAATGGGTTACTCCTCTCCACCTGGCATGGTTGAGGCTGCATCTGAAAGTTTCTGTGCTGGATTTTGGTCTGCCCATAGGAGAAATAGTTCGTCAGCAGAAACACAGGCAAACAGCAGGGCCCCGTGATGGATCACTAACATGGGGGCTGGAGCACATGATGTATGAGGAGAGGATGATGGAATTGAGCTTGTTTAGGCTAGAAAAGAGATCGCTAAGGAGAAAGTGGTTACTGTCTGGCTATCTAAGATGAGATTGCAAGACTGCTCAGACAAGTAGAGCAAAAGGTTAAGGTGGCAGTCATGAGTAGGAGAAGAGAAATTATGTTGGATATAAAGAAAAAAATATCTAAATGAAAGCAGTTAAGCACTGAAGCAAGGGTCCAGAGAAGCTGTGTATTCTCCATCCCTGAAGATTTGCAACACAACTGGAAAAGCCTGATCTGCCTTTAAAATTAACCTGTCTTTGAGAAGGAGCTCGTAGTTGATAGTTCCAGAAGTCACTTCCAACCTAACTTCTGGTAAGATCCCAAGGTCATACTTCAGAACTGCTTTACCAACACAACACAGAGGACACTCTGGGATTTCACTGAACTGACATGTTTCCCTTCCTCCCCCCTACACCAGGTCGCTAATATAACTATAGAAGATTCACAAAAAAATTGTGGCAGGTTTACCACTTGATTTATTAGCAAACATTATCTGTTTGTTAGACACAAAGCGCAACTTAAATACTGTGGCTGTAACCAATGAACACTGCTCCGAGGTACATAGCCTACGTTAAGGAGTCCTGTCTCCATAACTTCCACAACATTTTCAAGAGCTGCCTTACAATTTTTGCAAAACAGGTTTTCACTATGTACTCTCCCATCTACTATGTTAAGGGATAGAATGTAAGCCAAAATAACAGGAGTGAGTAGGCTGAAGTTTTTCAGAAATTGTAGCTATCTTTATTTGAAGTTTAGCATAGATTAGGGAGAGTTATAAATCACTAGACAATTGCTTCTGCAGAACATTCATTATTTCTTAGAAGTATGCCAAGATAGCGTTCTTAATGGTACCTGATGCAAGACTGGAAAAAAGCGATCTTGTTGATAGAAACCAGTGAGCACAGAAAAGTATCCTTAAGATGTAGGATTCACATCTATTTTGAAGTGGGTGTGGTAGAACAGAGAACTCCAGTAATTACTTAAAAATAAAGGTGAGGTTTAAGAAACTGCATAGTATTGGTTGACATTGGCACATCACTTCCAGCAGCTTCTGTGGTAAAAATGGAGTAACACTTCCTTCCCCAGAAGGGAGGGATGACTGAAGAACGATCGAAAGAGTTTGTACAGAAGTCTTGAAGATGTAAAATAATATTTTATTAAGCTATTTATCACAACTACTTACAACACCAAGTTTTCCTTTTAAGGTATTGACATCAAAGCAGTGTAGGAGTTCAAGGCTAGCATTGGTACAACTATTTTGAAACTAACAAACACACGGTAGGTAGAATTTACAATTTACCCTTACAAGCAGAAAATAAAAGACGCCCTACATAGATTGTAATACTGAAGATCAAGCCTTAAGAGTTCTTTACACAGCACATTCTCATCAGTCACGACAGAATGTGTCAATGGGTTTTCATCACATTTTCTTTTAAAGTTAAAGCAAACAAATATTCCAGAAGGCAGTTACCTAAATAAGTAGTGAGAGACTGTATTACTCTGATAAAGACATGTGACAAGCTACCACCTCTTTCTGATTTTGGAGGAGGGAAAAATGGCAGAAGTTTACAATACATTTAGGTCCAATATCACCAAAAATTTCTATTTATTTTTGAACTAAAATATCAACTTGGCCTTCCTGAGAAAAACCCATAGAAAAAATGGGGGAGGGAGGGAAATACACCCACAAAGACAGAAGTTACATGATGAAAGCTTGCATCTCAAACAACAAGAATTATGTTAAACTGAGCATCCATTTATTGTTTTTATTTTCCCCTATTCTCCCCTCCACTCCCTTGCAGGCATGGGAATTTTTATTTTTCTATTTCTTGTTTTTAAAATTATGTCCTGGACTTTTTTTGTAATAGAGTCACAATATGAAATCAATCTTCCTTTTTTTTTGATACTAAAATAAACAACCAATGAAGAAAAAAAAATTAAGCACTAGGCTTACATTTGGGATCAGGTCTTTTGCTTTTGAACTTCCTATCTTTATTCAACACAGTATGAAATTAGCTGCTTGTGTTGAGGTTTTGAGCTTAGGTAGGTGGTTTTGGTTTTTTTTGTTTGTCTGTTTTTAAGTAAAGGAGTCCCAAAGTCTCAAAATTATGGGAGCATAGCACTAAGGGGAAATTAACAAACCCTTATGTTCAAACCATTGATCTACATAAATCCACTGCCAGGGAAGCCAGGGCGAGAGTCCGAAGAGAGACTCCGTGCCTCTGCATGGAGAGATATGAAAGATCCAGGCAGATTTGCTCCAGTGCCAGAGCTGCAAAGTGCACACAGGGAAGGAACGTGCAGTAGCACCTCGCAGAAAAGAAACATCACAGGGTTTCTTCCTTTGATATTCACAGTCCATTTTATCTATGGGAGGAAATAATTAAAGTTATAATGTAGTGCCAATGTGTAAGGCAGTGATCCCACATTAGCTACAGCTATTCACAAGTAGATACCCACATAAGACTCAGATGTTATCCATATTATTCTCATTGTTGTTTAAATAGATAAATAAGGATTTCAATTAAAAAAAGTGAGAAAACCAAAACAAAGTTTAGATTTCTTTCATATGCTAAGAAACTAGGCTTGGGGCAAGAAATAGCAGGTCTGGTGTTTTCTCCCTCTCCTCCCTAATTATTTATTGACCCCAGAATTCAACCATTTCACAGCAGTGCGCAGAAGAATTATTATCTATTTATTTTTTAAAAGGAACAATTGCAGGTGCCCTATGGTGAACTCCATGGTACCATGACATCTTGTAACTTCAGAGCTTGCAATACCAAGGTAATAGATGAAGCAAGCAAGATAAAGAACATAAGTGGATGCGTAGAAAGAAAAGGAAACATTTTTTATTTAGTGACAAGGACAGTAGTAAGTTTTATTCCACATATATTTGGCCTACATATTCTAATTATAATTTACTCAGATTTGTGTTGCAAATGCACATCTGGACTTTGTCCATTCGGCTGCATTGTTACTTGCTTTGCTGTTTATTCCAAATTTGTTTCACATTGCTCTGTACAGCTCTTCCCAAGGGAGTTGTTCTTACCAGATGGTATTTAGATGTTCACCTCACAGCTAAATTTCTGTAGTTTTTCCACAACTCTGTTTTCGAGTGTCAGAAACAAATTTTAAACATATCACCAGACACAACTCAGTTTGTGTTACAGGATTCTGAAGCAGCAGGGCAAATATGAAGTTACTATACAGTTTTCCAGTAAGAAAAATACACTATGATTACATGCTGGATTGGAGAGAAATTTTCTAATGTTTTATAGGTCCCTTGTGATGTCACTTGCAGGTCTTTTTAGCTTCTATCCCAGGACATTGTATTCTATCTGTTCTTGCTAGAAGAGATTTTGCGGTCTAATCAGAATATAACTTCTGTGATCGCAAGACTAAAGAGATGACCAAGCATACGATGTTTCTTTCATGGCTAAACACCTTGCCATATAGTCTGAAAGAATCTGTATTTTTCTAAAGCTTTAGAAAAGTCACAACAGATTAGAAGAATGCTAATTAATGCTGTTAACAAGCCTTAAAGTTTAGGTTCCTTGCCAGCAAGATTTAAGGTATCTATCTTTTTAAGATAGCTGTTCTGAGTCTTTCCAAGTACACAGCTACAGCAAAAATGCAACCCTGGAGAAGGAAAGGAGCTTGTTCAGAAGAGAGATGCATAAAGCATTTTCAGTAATTATTTTTGAGAAGATTCAGCTGTTGGTATTTGTTTGGTTTTTATTAGTCTTAAACCTTGTTATACACATCCTGCCAAATATTTATCTTGCATCACTTTCATGTAGCGATTCAAGTATATAAATTTATAGTAACATTGGATATTAAAAACATGCATATTGGACTGCAATTTAATAGGGCCCAGATCTTCAGGTCTTAGTAAAACTATATTCCAACAGAAAATGTTTTTATAGTTTAGCACTTCTTTCATCCAGTCAGCTTCCTTCTCAAATGTCAGTCATGCAAGATACAAGAAATAGCCTGTTGTTTTACTTATATCTGTTAAATTCCAGTTGGATAACACTATTTTCCAGCAGAGTTTTAGATATCTACCAGTATGTTATGAGAAGGCAGTCAAAATGTTAACCATTTTATATTAAAGTTATTAAACACCTTGGAAAGCTACTCAAGAAAGTTGGATGAAAAAAGTCATCCATACAAGCCATAACAACAAGCATCAAACACAGGGGGACAGGCTCCAGAAACATAAAAAAAAGAAATTATGCCGAGACATTAAAATACCCTCTTACAATGTTAAGACAAGGTTTAAGAATCAAACCAACATGATTTTATCCTTATGCCCAGCCCTACTGTGGCTCCTTATCTGCACTTCCATAGAGCAGCTTAAATCTTCCAGTCCTGTGTGTAATGGAAAACAAAAATGATACCCAGTGCTTAGCCAGCACTCCGCAATCACTGTTTGTTGTCAGGAAACAAAGAGCATTTCCAAGACACCCACTGACACCTGACAGATAACAATAACTGGAGCAAATGTGGGACAGTACCTGACACTCCAGCTCCCAGAAATAGATCCCGAGTGCTGTAACTCTTGTATGAATAGTGTTACTTTTAATCACATAGTGGTCATTTTTACAACTTCCCTTTTTAAAGCATTCATCTACAGCGACTGAAAACAATCACCACTGCAGAAGTTATGGCAGCTTAGCATCCCTCATACATTAACAAAGCACAACATGCTCTAATCGCGTTAATCTTTTGATATTGGGTAGGCAGGGTTGTTATTTGAACACCAATCTGACCATCCTTTGCCAGCCAAACAGTTACATTCAACCAAAATCAGCAATTCTGCAAGTGATAAATAACAGGTAAGCAAGCAATTACTACTGCTTTAGCAAATTCTTTAGAAAAATACGTATTTGATAAGTTCTGAAGGAATATCTAAACCAAATTCTCTTCAACATCTGCCCCACCCTTGCAAGCTTCTTGTTTCTGGCCAACACTGTAGAACACTTGGGAGAAGCCAAAGCAGAGATGCGATTCTTCCTCTCCAGCTGAAGTCGCATAACCACTAGGCATGAAAGTATTCTTTCATATAGTCACTGTATTGTTTCGTTCCATTAGTGGTGCTTTCATGGGAAGACAGAAGCTGCTAATCATACAGACGTAATCACGGCCCAACTCCCTTCCCTTACGAACTGCTCTACCTGCAGTTGCCACTAACTGAAGATCAAGTTAAAATGGGAATGTTTATAACCAAAGTCAAACTACAGGGTTTTATTTTCCATACACACCAGAAACCAGGGAAGTAGCTCTTATCAAGAAGAGTTTCATAGTCTTTAGAGAGATGATAAAAGACAAAGGCATGAATGACTTAAAAATGGATTTTTTTCCTTCTAACAATGCAATACTTGTTCCTTGCCTTTCAGTTAACATCCTTTCATACTGTTGTGCTCTGCAGAACAATAGAGCCAGTTGTAGAAATGAAATGAGTCACAAACGGCACGTGACTTGGGTCATGTAAGGCAGAACTGACTGTATCACTTTGTCTCCGTTGCCAAAGGGTGTAACAAAATCATGTTTGTTTACTGCTTGAATTCAAAATTTCATTGTGGATCTGAACATACCAATTCTTTTTAAAGTAAGACTTTATGTAACGTGCAAAGCTGCTCATCATTTATCAGTACTGACTTACAGTTTGGTTAGCCCCGATTCTTTCATGGTGCAAGACACTGTTCATGTCCTGATTAGTCATTTCATAATATGGAGGTGACAAATCTCCCTGCTAGAGCGGCAGGTAAAGATTAATTCCTTCTTGTAAAACCAGGTCAGGTGTTATGGCAAGACAGTTTTGTGATTCAAGATATATTAATCTTAAACTGGAATTTCTCCTTCTTTCCTGGAGCGCTGATCATTATGTACCTACATAGGTGGGCAAGTAGCTGGAAACACAGTCGTTACTGCGTTTCCTTCCTTGGTGACCTTCTTCCTACTCTTTCAGTAAGTCACCCTGGAAATAAAAGTTTTAACTAAGTAACTGGAGTATTTTTTCCCTCATCTGTTGTGGTTAAAAGGTTAACTACCATCTTCCAAATCTTTCTAGGCTCACTCCCCTCAAGTGTCAGAGCACATGCCTATTATACACTGTGCATTACACAGCGGCAGCCTGAGGCATTCCCACTCGTATCAGGTATGGATTAGAAGAAAAAATAACAAAATAAAAAACCATGAGAAATATTTTTGTCTAACTAGTAAATTTGAAGCTAAGTGCTCTTGATCAGGAAAAAGGAGGAAAGTAGGTTGAGCACCAATTAAGTACCCAAAGGGAAACTTGTATTCCCAGTCAAGCCATGCCTATATGAAGCTTCTACTGCTCTCAGTCATGATTTCTATCCCGAGTTAATAATCTGTGAGCAACAGTGCTCATGACTGTTTCTCCCTGTACTGCCTGACTATTAACATCTTAAATTCTTAGAATCCTTCTGAGATTGATTCTAAAAAGTTGAGGATGAGCACTGTTAAACGATCTACCAAATGCAGATATTCTTTCTTCCTCAAAGAATTCTAGCACAGCACTTCTCTGTCAAAGCGGCAAAGCACAGATGGTCCCACACCAAAGCTTTTGCAGAGCATCCCTGTCAGTCAAGGTTCAGCTAAATCTTAAGTGATGTTTGTACACTTATTCCCCCAGCTCTAGTTAAAAAGAAATAATTGTGTTGAAAAGGTATTCTTGTGAGGTTGTACCAGAAGATGTCTGGAAATCATCCGTTATCAACGTCATCTTATCATGCTGACAATATGAGAAATCACCATTCTTGTTGCCCTCTTGTCCTCAAGTTAAACTTCTAACTGCATAATCTTTCCTCAGCCAGAATAAATGAGTTTTTGAAGTTATCAAAAGTCTCAAGGCTCAGATTTAACCATCAAATAATGCAGAAAAGAATTCTCCGTGATTCAGACATGGACACAAAACTGAATGCCTTCCAGTTCAAGCTGCACAAATTGTGACAGTGAAGAGGTAACCTAAGCTCCAGTAACCAGTTACATGCACTCTCTTTGCCACCTCCTACTGTTAAATACAGAAGTAGGACACTAAGCTAGCGTGCCACATTTTGCAGGCTGGGTGGTCTAGGAACATCCAGGGGGAGTTACCACAGCTCAGCTGGTAGGTACTTTCTAAGCTGCATTAATGCTCTTCTGTAAGACTGTATGACCCTATCCAAGCAATTATCTCAATTTATATTTTTCATGTTATCCACCCGGCATGTAGGTCTTTTTACAAATAAGAAATATTTGCACTTATTACTACAAACCTTACCCTCGGGAAGTTTCACATATAACTAAACCTTAGAGTAAAGCAATTGGTAAGTTAGATATATAAATATGTATAGCCCAAGAGATTAATAAAAAGGATTATTTCTACTGAAGTCTGTTTGAACATCACTTTCAGCAGATACAGGTACAAACATACGACTTGACTGCATTACAAGGAAACAAATACTTCCAAGATTCTCCTGCATATTGGTGTTCATGGAACTTGCAGTTAAGATTCATTGCAGAAGGGCCTTAAAGACTATTTTCTTGCAAAACAGCATTTTGATCACTAATTTAAAAAGCTTCAGAAGCAAAACAATGTAACTCCATTTAGTTTGGCACCACACACCAATGTATATCAGACATTGTGATCAAATGACACTATGTAAATTTTATTCCACTAAGACCCTGGAAAATGAAAAACATTAGAAGAGTCAATATTTCTTGACTGACAAGAGTCTAGTCATTCATAAAACAGGTGGCCAGAAAAAAGTTAATATCAGCTATAAAGAAAATATCAACACAGAAAGTTATGAAGCTCTAGGTTACGATTCCTTAATGAAGGCTCAAGGCTTGTATTGAATTACTAGATATAGCATCAAAGTGTGAAAGCTTAAAAAAAAAATCAGCTGGGAACTATTAGTCCTTCATTCCCCCCTACCCAGTTTCTCTGTACTGCTCTCACCTCTGGATGAGATTAAATTAATTAAATAGGCCAAACTCTAGGAGCATATTTGTTTACAAGCACTGTTATTTAAGAAAGAGATGCTCAAATTTCTTCAGAAGTAGAAATGCTTTAGTTACTAATTCATGTTTGTTTTAATGCTTAAGCATTTGCTCTAACAGTACTCTGGTAAGTCACTTAAAACTATATTTAAAACCTAAGAAACAGCAGAACACGGGTGCCAGTCTCACTTTCCCTGGCTGGCAGCGCTCAGCCGGTCACAGGCAAAAAGAGAAGAGAAATGATGAATTTCAGAAGGGAGACCTATGCTTGTGCTTCAGTTAGGATCAGGGACAGAATTGTTTCATACCACGGGATGACCCAGCAGCAGCTCCTGACTCTCCACTCAGGGCACAACAGGAAGGAAAAAAAAGGAGCCCCCATTCCCTCCCTCCCTCCCGAACAGATTTACCCCTTCCCACCTTTCTTACACTTTGCAGACCACTTCGCAGTAACTCGCGTGTCCTTACCGGCCTGGAAGCATTTCAAGAGCTGAGCTGAGGATCGTGTTAAGGGCCTCCAACAAGAAGGTAGAACAGTGACATCGAGTGGCAAGATCCCTGCAATACACGTCTGAAAGTCCCTGTTCGAAACTTCTTCAGCAGCCCATTTTTAAGGCTCGGGAAACTTCTGGTTCTTAACTCTAGCCTAGTAATATTTAAAGCAGGATGCATAAAGTGGAAATGCTGCTTTTTGTCTTATTTGTGCTTGAACCTTCCATGTTTAATTGGAAAGTATTCTTAAATGAAGTTAAAAAAAAAAAAAGAAAAACACATATAACCACAGTTCACAGTAGGAACAGGTTTAACTAACAACTTTTGAAAGACTAAGACTTGAACCTAGACAGTTTTTGAAGCATTTATAAAGCCTTCTCTTCTGAACATACCGTAACATCTCTGAAGTTGTAGAAAAGTCACATGCAGTGGTAAAGAAAAGTATGTGCAAGCCACTTGTATATTCTGCCAAATGCTCCTTCCCTCTTTGGAAGCTACCAATGAGTTGAAGTTCAGGAGATTTTAATTATTCTATTTAAGTGTTTCTCCCTTTCAGTCCTGGAGAAGAGTCATCTTTGAGTGACACTTATGTCACGATTAATAGAACTCTAAAGTTTATGAATGGTGTTTAGCACTGCTGTGAGCTTGGTCTTAAAACACACGTGCACACTGAACTATTTTACAAAGACTGCTCTGGTGGGTGGGGGTTTTTTTTGTTTGGTTTTTTTTTTTCTTAAAACAGTTTTGTCTCTAAAATGAGATACAGGTTTAATGTTTTAAGTATGGTTGATTTTTTTTTCCTGGGAAATATTCCATCGTGTTAACTGCTTCTATTCTTCTCTCAGATACATAGCCAGTCTGACAAGAGCCATATTTAAGTCTTGAAATCTCCTAGGACATCATAGTACTCAGAGAATACCCAGGCGGACAGTTAGTGACAGAAGAAAGATGGCCTGTACTTCCTAGGACTGCAGCGTCATACTGTGCCCAAGGAATGGTAACGCATAGGGGACTTCTATTATTTGACAGCGCAGAAGATGGAAGGGGTTTAGTCGTTAAGTTCACAGGTCCTGGGCAAGGTATTTTCTGGGTATTTCACAGCATGCACACAGCTTGATTTTGAGTGCTGAGAAAACCATATTTGCTAGTGAGGAATCTTCTTTTCTCTCCCCAGTAGCACCACACATTAGCTGCAAGCACTAAAATTTAATCTGTGGTTTCTGCGGGACATGTATACAAGGCATTTTAAGGAAGAAACAAGAAAATGGGCTTAAAAAATAAAATAAAGGAGTACTTCACTGATACCTTTCTGAACAGCAACTGGGATAGGGGAGAAAAGTGAAAGTTGAAATAGATCAGAGCGTGACATTAGGAGACAAGTCTTTGGCTTCACACTAGAAAGCTTATTTCCTTCATTGCATTTAGAGATGCTATGCCTTTGCTATTTGTCAGTATAATCGAAGAGAAAGAATTACCTTTAGAGAATTCATATACAGCATGAAACAAATAGAATACTCCTGTGTCCCAACCAGCTATACTGCGTGTGTATATATATAATATAGAGTCATTTCTTCTCTACAGTGCTATTTTTCTCCTAAGAATCAGAAAACCATTTATTGCGTAGTCACCTGTGTTTCTCACATCCTATGATTTTCCCTGGAAGTCCTAGTTCGTACTTTCTTCCCCTACCTTGCTGCTGAGCGATGAGGGCTCCTAAGTCTGAGACAAAGACAAGCTTCATTTTATTTCCTAATTATTCTTTCAAATTAATCAGAAGATAGACAAAGAAAAGAATCTTGCTTCACCCTGCTTCTCCTAGGTTTCTGTAGCCCAAGAAACTTGCCGAAGAAAAAACTAAACCAATTCATGCAAACCAACCTGTATTTAGTTTTCTTTTGTCATATCACCTTGTCATGCTAGGGAGCTGCCAAGCCAGATACCACACACAGAAGGGACAATACTCTTGTTCAGAAATGAAGATGGTCTCTGAGAATAAAGTTTTTTAACAACCTGTTGCTAAAACGATCTCAGTAAAGGAATATTACTGCTTCTCAACTCCAGAATTAGTTGTCTTTTACACAAATAATACACTTGGCACATAAATCCTTTGGCTTTCAAATTAGCAGCTACTTGCAAATTAGATGCTTGTGTTAGGAAAAGTGTTTTCAAAGCAGTGGTTAAACAGATTGGTTTGCACAGTATTTCTGACAAAATATTAAAAGCTAGTAATTCTAATAAGTTACGATCTAAAATGAGCTAATGTGCTCTGTATGCAAGAAGTTTGAGCAGTCGTGTGTAAATTAAGCAAATTATATCTTCAAACAAATGCTAAAAGGACACTGAAGACTCTCAACATTTTTTTATAGAAGCTTTTCCAAACAACAAGGTTAAAGCATCCAGGATAACAGTTCTTCACAAAACTAAACTGTTTTATTTTTTTCTAGTTTTCTCAGGGGTTTCAGTGCCTAAAGGTAAAATTCACTCATCTCCAAAATGTATGCCATAAAAACTTCGAGTATTTTGTTACTACGAAATGAGCTGCATGGGGTCTGTGCACAGGAGAGGACAATCATTTTACACTGACCTCTTTGGTCCATTAGTTTTTGCAAAGCAGATACCAAATGTTAGTTGCGACATGTGGGCCAGCTGTTTCCTATCTGTATTCCAATCCGAAGCACTGCATATGCATGGCAAGACTTGTGCGTACTACGCATACAACATTCTATTTTGTCCCAAACTTCATCCTTCTTGGAACTTTTCTCACAGCAGCCTACACAGTGGGAAGCCAGCTGGAAGCAAATAGAATTAAGTTTGACCTCCCAGCCCCTTACAGATTTCCCATGACTTTCCCACTATACTAAAGTTTTTTTTTTTTCCTTTACACAAAACAGCATCACTCTTGGACAACTGTCAACAAGACAGCACTGGAACATGGATCACAGATAGTCATTATTAAAGAGCCGATAGAAACATATTCAATATCTCACCTTCAGGAAGGAATAACCTGTACAGTTAGATACCTTTAAAACCACCAATAACAGCTGAAATACTTAAAAAAAGTACCGATATCTGCTTTTATAATAGCATTTATCAAGCAACTTTCCTTATTTCTTACAACAGTCTGAAATAGTTTAGAGAGGTGGAAAGGAACTCACGCAGAATTCAGCTCCAAACTACAGGCATTAAGACTCAATTTTGATGAATACTGTTCCATTTTGGTAAAGTGTTGCATGAAAATAAGTGCATTTCACACATGGAATACCTTAATTTACCTCTGTTATAGAACAGCAGTGTTATTTTGAATTTCATTAATTTACATTAAGAGCAGTACGTTGTTCTCAAAAACTAGGAAGATCAGTCTTGCACATAAGAAACCAAACCCAAACATCTCCAATACGTAGTTAGCTTTTTGTTTTGTTTTATCCTTTTACTCGGTTAAAAATATGAACAGAATATGGCGTACAGGGATTGTACAACATGAGCTTATTTCTAGTTTTCAGGCAATGGTCGCACATTTTTGGTGACTTGCTTCCTTCTTTCTAGGCGTAGAGCCCTCCAACAGGAGTTGCTTCTGTCTACTTAGATTGCTCCTATCCCAATATCATGGCAGCAGTTTACGTTGTCAGCTGCTGCTTCTCACCTCAACAGCAGCCCTGTTCTTCTGGCTTCATCTCCTTTACAGCTGCCAAAAACTGGGTGCTGCTTTAGCCCAGTACTTACTGCTTACTACCCAGTTGACTGGCAGTTTGAGAGTGAAAGAGAAGGAACCTTGAATTTTTGGTCCTCCCCACCACCCTCCTGCCCACCAAGCAGGGTATTTACAGTCCCTCAAATTTCTTACAGGTTGATAATTTCACTAGTTTCCAGGAATAAAAATTGGTATTCCCTACTATTTGGCAGGCAGTGGAGTCAGGTGGATGCCACCTTACCCATAAAGATAATAGTTCAGTTGTAGTTTGATCTTGTCTTAGCGTTGCCCAGAAGACTGGTAACTAAGGGGTACCATGAAAGGAAGCATCCACAGAGCAGAGCTCCTAGTCTTACTGCTGAAAACATGGGGAAGTGTATTTAAACAAGCACACCTCTCTGAAGGCACAAGATCATAGTTTGCATTCGTTATTTCACCCTCTCTGCACATATATAGAGCAAAAAAGTGTCTCATCAGCCTTCAATGTAATTCTTGTAACATTAAAAAACCCACCACATATGTTGCAGTAATTTTAACAGCTAGCACATCTAGATTTATGGAAAGACAACTCACCGTAAGGTATGTCTCACGATAGCTGGACACCACAAAGCCAAGAATTTCCCTTAGCAGCCTCTCTTCAACAAGAGCTGTCCTCCCCTCGAAGCTGGTTAAGCCGTAGCTGACTTCTGACACTGTGGTCTTTCACACGTAGAAAGTCTGAAGCGTGACACCAGGTCTTTAACCTTGGATTTGGAGTTTAATAACTTCATTTCACTCTCCTCAGAGCCCTCCAAAAGACTTCCATGTAATTTTCCCAGTATTTAACACAGGAAAAATCCAGGTTTCTGTTCAAACTCAGAGGTGCTCTCACAGGCAAGATGTATCCTTCCATGGGCCTTACAGTTTCTCTGTACATCCAGGAAACACACCTGCTCAGAAACGCCTCTCTCTGCAACCTTATCACTATCACAAACATTATTACCATTCCTGCAACCTACTGTAACAGTACTCTTAAAAACAACAATTGAGATAAAAAAATAACAAGCACTCTCATCTTTCCTCAACACTTATATCTTCTAAGGGGACTCAGAGCTTTGCTTACTCCCAAAACCCTTTATTAGTGATTACTCACGGCTGGGACCCATCTTTAATTGGACCTGGCAGCTCTCCAGGTGCAAGGAGCTCACTAATCGTTTAATTGTTTTGGGGTCTGGTTAACTCTTCCAAGGTCAGAGATGTTTGCATCATCCCCTCCCAAGGCTTTATAGCAAATTCTCTTGTGTTGCTTTCAGCCTGGATAGATGAAAATTTCTGTGCAGAGAATATATTTGCAACAATTTCACAGACTAATTACAGAAACTTGAAACAGGACCAACTGTTGTGCAGAATGTAAAAGGGGAAGAAAGTCCCTAAAGTTGTAATATTAAACGTGTTGAAAAAGAAAGACTAGTTTGTGATCTATATCAATGTGTTCCAGAAATTCAAGCATGGTTTAAAATCCAAAACAAGCAAATAATGAAAAAAACTTTATGGAACAATATATAAATAATATATGTGAAAATTATTTCAAACAATGGAAATTATTCCAGAGGATAAGGTCACATTTTTAAGATACCACAAAGTTACTAATTGCAGGTTATTTACATGAAATATGTTGCTGTGTTAATATTTGTTTTGCTTTGCTTTGAGTAACAACTTCTTTATGACCTGTTTCATACTGCATAATTTTTTAGATTTCAGAAGAGCTATTTTGTTCTCCCCTATTCTAAATGTGAGTAAAATCATGCTCTTTTCTTTCACTCAGTTTTACACGTCTTTTCCCGTTTTCTAGTCCACAGCCCATTAGATCTGACATCTATTCTCACTCACAAAAAAGAAAAAACATCTGTTCAGTGGTTGGTTTTCTCACTGGCAATTTAATAAGTGCTGTATCTGCATCTTTCTTGACATGAGAAAGGGAATGGTTATTCTTTTCTGCTTACTTTTTTTTTTGGTATATTTTCTCTATTATTAATGCAATGCTTATATTAAGTTTTGGTACCAGGCCACGCTAAATTGTGTGCCCTTACTGTATTCTTTCGTTATTGTTTTTTAGCTTTGGCTAACGATTTCATTAATGGTTAATTACCTCAGTATCTGCTTTAGTATTATGGTTAATGTACAACCTAGATCCAGTGGAACAAGTAAAATGGAAGCTCTAGACACCTGCCCATAGGCACAGTGAAATAACTGAAAAGATTTAATCTGTTTTGTCATTCATCATCATCATCCGGCAGCCAGCCTGGAATATAATAAATAAGGCTGCTGCCTTTTGCATTGATTTTTTTTTTTTTTTTTCCTAACTGCAGCATCTTTCCTCCTGTTTTGTATAGCAAAACCAGATAAAAGTCCTGCTGCACCAGATCTGACTTATATGAGGCTAGTGGTTCTCGATTCTCTTCAAAGGTACGTTCAGAGCACTGTAACACTTCTCTTCACCTAGGTTAATGCGTTATATCTACATCATCACTATTACCCTGAGCTCCACCACCAACAGCGTTAGCTTTGCAGCTTCACATGAACGTGAATTTGTGTACTAGGGAGACCTTCCTTGTTCCTGTCAAGCACATTTATTACCTTCTGGCATACTGTTTCAGCAAATGTAGCCTGCAATGACAGGGACCATTAGGTCTGTACTTAAGCTTTGATGACATAAAAGATGAAAACCTCAACGTATTAATCTTTTCACTGTACTGGGAAAGACTATAAGACCAAAACATTTAAAAAAGGCTGAGTTATTACCAAGGAAGTCCAGACTTCAGATTCAGGAATCCTGAATTTCTGCAGTTTTAAGGAAATCTGAAGTAATCCACCCAACCTGGAACTATGGCATGTTTGGATCAGGTGATGGGATTCATCTTGGGACTGGCTGTTCTTCAGAAGACTGTGGGAATAATTTCAGCCAGCTGTCTGCAGCGGCAGTTCTGCCTTTTGCGAGAAAATATTTATTTCCCTTTTTCTCTTTCTCCTCAGGGAATCCTAAGAATTTCCCTGGATATTTACAACAGATGTTATAAATACTAACAACTCTTATATCAACAGAAAGAAAAAGAAGACTACAAATATACATGAGTATGTACAATACTGCAAACTAAAATCACTCAAGCATTCTCTTTCATAGAAAAACTTTAAGAAAATATCCTACAATTCACTTTGCTGAAATTCTTATTTATGGGGGGGAAAAAAAAAAGTTGTAAGATCTTATTTAGCTGTTCCTAAACATTTTAGATTTAGTATTTGAAAAAGTCTGAAGAATCCTGGAATTCTCTTCTAGATGAACTTGAATGCTTCTGTCTCTCTAAGAAACGCACACTACTTCATACAACTGCGAAAGATAAAAATGGCCACACAACGTGTGAGTGACATCTAAGGTATGATCCCTACTATATTGTCTTTATATCATTGCATTTCTAATTATGTGAGGAAGTTTGTTAGAGTTATCTGACTAATGTCACAGGCATTACCTGTCACACTTGACTAGAAGTGAATATCAAGGAGTTTGGTGGCATTGAGGAGCTAGAGGAAGCATACAACTAGGTAACAGAGCACTAATTTTGTATATTTTAGCTCATTTCCATTGTCTTTCTGTTCCCCATAATTCTATCTTCTTCCTGTGAGGGAAAAGAGAGCTGTGCAGTAAATCCTTCTGAAACAGAGTTGTTTGTGAGAAAGTACCTTTGTCACTGAGCTATGTCTTAGACCCTTTTGGTCTCGCCTGGGTGTACTTCACAGGTGGTTACTTTAGTTTCTAGGTGAAACTCTGTAGTTCAACAACTCGAATGTGAAGTATCAGAAACGTGCTGACACACATTCACAGGATATTTGCACGTACCTGCCATCCATGTTAAGAAGGCTGTGATCGGGCTGTTGATTAAAACCACTCAAAAAAGGGTAGCAATCTGTTTCTACTCAAGACAGTCCTTTCTGTGCAGGTTTGATCCTTCACTCTCTCTAAAAGGGTCCTTCCGTGATTGCTACCTGTTCAATATCTCATTTTCTTTCCACATCATCTTGTAAAAAATAAACCTTCTTGCTGGCAGAGTGCCTTATCTATGTGACATTTCCCATTTGGGGTCACCTGGTGATAGCCTATAACCTGATCACTCTTCCTCTTTCCCGAGACTAGTATACTTTAAGCTTGCTTTCCTCCAGTATTTAGGCTGTCATCTTTGTCAAGGGTGAACCTTGCAAGCTTGGAGAGACCAAAGGCTTGTCTACCCTTCCCAACTAATGGCGCAGCCATTGTAACATTAATTCTTTTGAAGCTGTTTATCTGTCTTTGCTGCGTATCCATCTTTACTGCCTTTCTCCGGATGTTTGTTTTCCATTAGCTGCCACCTTTGACTCACATTCCGACAGCCATACTCATCTGTAGCAAACACATAAACCGATGGGGAACATGACATTTATAAAAATGGGATCCATAACTACTGCATTCTTCAAACTCTCCTACAAAATTGTTTCAGTAATTACAACTCAAGCGTTCTCTGCTCTTTAATTTCTTTTACATGACAATGTATACAATGATGCACTTCATTTTTGTGGTTCTATCAGTTGATGTTCCTTCTGCTGCCGTTATTTGTCAAATTCTTCAAAATTTTGCTCTGCACAGGGTTGGAAATGTCTTTTTGTTTCCTGCAAAGTGCCTGAGGTTTCTGCAGTACTGTTTGTTATTCTACTGACTTCACTTGTTCTTTCAGGCTGTTATATTTAAGACTGATGAGGCATTCATTCTCAGTCAAGAAGCTTTTTTAAAGTACACTGAGTTGTATAGATAAATTAATTACTACAATTAAATGCTTGTATATGTTTAGGAATGATTGTTGACTTTCCCCCCTAAGCACATTGTCTTTAATCAAAGACTGCAGAGGTGAAAATAATCAATTACTTGCTGCCTACTTCTACTAAAAATATCCTCATTTCTCAGATGGGTTAGCTGACTGACTACAAGATAATTTACTGTGCACAAAATAGGCAAGTAGGGAAGAGCCACAAACCCACACTGGAAGAGGAGGTCTATGATAATTTCAGATAATATTTCCTCAAATATAAAAAAGAGCTCATAAACTAAGAAGTTCATAGAATTAAAGTTTGTTTACGCTCCTAGATTGCTAGCTGCTTTAATTAGTAGCAAGCACAGCTATGTCCCTGAATGTGAGTACCAACACAACTCACAAGGCTTTTAAGTACAATTACAATATCAGACTATTTTAGTAATAGCCCGAAAGGTAGATTATTTTAGGAGTTACTCTGTGCTACTGCTGCTAGGTTGTCTGAAAGTAGTGTGAGGATTTCTGCTCTAATCTGCAGAGTGAACATGCCTTTAGTATGGAAAATACTATCTGCAAAGAATGTCAAAGAAAAAAAAAGTCTTTTTCATAGAAATTTAGCACATAAATCACCCACTAAGTGAAGAACACAGATAATTAATGGCCATTCTAATGATACTGCTGATGCCATTTTACATGTAAATACTTCCCTGGACTAACGCTGCATCTGCACCTTCTGAGTGCAAAAAGAAGTTATAACAACTTGTAACTAAGCTGACAACTCTGACTGCTACCTTTTTCCTTTTTCCTTTTTTTTTTTTTTTTGGTAAGAATTACTTGGCAGCATAATACTACTCTGTTATGTGACATTGCACTAGGGAGATGTAGTTAATGTATGTCACCTCTGCCTAGCAGATAAAAATGTACCTGAGGATACACGACAAAGACCGTAGAGGAAGGCTGCTGAAGGGAGCTGACAGGGTGCTGGAGTACCCTTGGAAGGGCAGTCCTAGCAACATACTGCGAAGACTGATGACTGCAGTCATGAATATTAACTTTGCTCCCAGGACTACTGTTTCTGAAGTGAACGTTAGGAAAGAAGATAGATGGAGGGAGAGGACGAAAGTGAAAAGAAGGACAGGAAGAGCTGGAACTACAAAGTAGAAACAGTGCACTTCTGCATGGCCCGCTCCCCTTGGCAAGTCGGAGAAGGGGGTGGCTCTCAGTAACCTGGCACGTCTGCGCTGTGCAGGGAAGGAGTATGAGTTTGGATCCTGCAGGACAGCCTTGCTTCAGAGCTCACACCTTCACAAGACAACTGTCCTGCTTTCTGCCCCGACGGTGGCTGTGCAGTGCCAACGAGGAGATTTCTGCCCGGTGGGTCACTGCCGGCCCTGTTAGTTGCCAGACCTACCGGTGACACTCTCAGCCTATTTCCCCAGTTACGTATGATAATACCCTCCATCTGCTCATAGGGTAGGACACAGACCGATGTGCTCATCTGTTCACAAAGTATGTACTAACAGCTTGAGGCTTGTTAGATTTGAACCGAACAGTAGGAGGGGCAATTAGCGTGTTCCAGTCTAGGTTTAGCTCCAACATGAGCTGTCTAATGTTTGCTGTCCTTAATTCTGAACTCAACTGTTATATTTTAACAGTAGTGTAAGGAAATATTGTCTTTTTTTTCTTTTTCTTTTTTTTTTTTTTTTTTTTTTTTTATTAAAACTAAATAAACTAACT
>VYXH01002130.1:68422-82887 GCA_013397275.1 Burhinus bistriatus
ACCCCCTCCCCCCCCCCCCCCCCTTATAATTACCACTCAGGGACAAGGAGAATAATAATTCATATAATTTTATGATATTCAAAGTATTTGCAAACGTTTTACATATGGGAACTCTTGAAACCCCATGTCCTTTCTTTGGACTCTCTTTTCTATTAAAACCAGAATCAATTGAGAGAATAGTTTTTCTTGGTACTGAATCTGATCTTTGCCATTTTTACACAACCTTTTCACTTTGTCGAGATCATTTTGATTTCTTATTCTGTCCTCCAAAGAGCTTGCAAATATTCCTAGCTTGGTATCATCATTAAATTTTATAAGTGTACTCTCCATTCTGCGATCCAGGTTGTTAACACTCATCTTATGAACATGTCATGTGGAACAGTGTCAAAAGCCTTATTGATGTCAAGGTATAACATAACCTCGGCGTCCCTTTTATCCTGTAGGTCAGTTGCCTTGTCAAAGAAAGAAATTGGAGTAGTTTGACATGATTTGTTCTTGATGGATCCACACTACTTTTTTAACGTTATCTCACTATTTGTTAGATACTTACAAATGGGTTGTTTTACAATCTCATGCAGTGTTCTTCCAAAAATGAAGCTGGGCTGGCTAGAACAGATTTGTCCAGATCATCTTCCTCTGACAATACCTGTTCTTTAGAGAAAGCTGCTGTATTTACCTGCCTCCTTCCACTTCTTTCTGTATTGTTAATGGTAAACCTCTTAAGCACAACATAGCTAAACAGTTGTAACTAGTTTCCCTGGTAATCTCAGATGAATCCATCAGGCCTTCTGAAGTTAAGCATCCCTAGTTTATCTAAATATTCTCCAACCTCCTGTTTCCTTTTTTTGATCCACACTTCTGTTTTGAAACATTTTGTTTTGAAAATCTATCATTTTAGTGATAAATAGTTTTTATGAAAAGAGGAAAAGACATTGACTATTTCACTCTTCTCTATTTCATAAATCCATTATTTACACTTTGTTCTGCCCAGGCACGGGATTGATACATTTATTTTCTTTCTCTTACAATGTAGATATATACATTTGTGTGGAAACGTAACTTTTTGTTACGTTCTATATTCTTACCTAAAGGTAAGTCATCTTGCAGCTTCACCTTTCTGTCTTTTGTCTCTGTATTTTTTGTGCTATTCCCATTGCAGTGTTACCTACCTGGAGGTCACTGAAGACCTTATAAGATAGATGTGTTTGTCTATTTCTAAACTTCGCTGCCTATTGTGCATTTTGGCCTTTCATATGTAATGTCTCCTTTAGAAGATGTCAACTCTTCTGTGTTTCTTTTTTTGCCTTCGATAAGTTTTTCTTCAAGAGACTCATCTGTCAGGTTCCTGAGTCTGTTGAACTGGTTTTTGAAATCTGTTGTACTCTTAATGCTTCTCTTTCTGTAAAACTTACTTGTTGACAATTCACACAGACTGGTTATTAACTTCAAATTGTCACCTTCATCTTTCATATTAATCAAAACCAAATTTTTGATGCCTTTCCAATGTGCCAGGAATATATCAAGAAGTTTTGGACTGCTCTGTTCTATCACCCTGTATAATTTTCAGAGCAAATAACTATAATTACCATGTGAAACCTTCTGGAAGTTTTAGTTGCTTTCAAATATCCTCATCTACATTCTCCTTATAAAAGGAGGCCTATAGTAAATCCTTATTATGTTACCCTTTTCTCTTTTATTCTTTCATAAACACAATGGAATTTTCTTACACTTATTCTTTCCCCTGAATTCCAGTCCAGACTTTAATTGTACAATGTGAATGGATTTATATTAAAACAAATTATTGAATCAGAATGTAGATTCCACTAATGCAGCCACATTGCTCATAGGAAAAAAAGTTTCTAAAGGATTATGCCTTGCTTATTCTAAGCTTTGTAAAGAGGCTAGATGATCCAGCAAAATAATATGGGAAGAAGTTAATCAGACACAATTAAGCAGGGAAGAGTCAAAAGAAAACGCCAATCTCTACAAGGCAGAGGAAGGAAGGAAAAAATTCCAACTAAGAGAGTTAACATCACAGATCTGGGTTTTCTTAAACTGTATCATTATGAATATATAAATCAAGATCCAAATATTGTGATATTTTGTTTTACCACATTTTGGTTATAATGAGGATACAATAACTACGCTACAGATTTCTCAGTCTTTTTGGAATGCCAATATTACTTGCACCAAATAATTATGCCTTTATTTTGTTATAATTTTTAAGAAGATTAAGAAATTTGGAAGTGAAAAAAAATCCACAGAAAAGAACAAAAAAAGATTTTTGGTGCAATACTACTCCAGTCTTCAAATTTCTTTCATAATACGTGTGCACGTGTTTTGCCTGTGCTTTCCAGTAGGGATTTTTATAGTGGTGCCATGGTATTATACCTGATAAAGAACATGTTTTTATATTAGAAAACAGCATGACACTTCTGTGATTTAGTTCTGCACTGGAGCAGTGGGATTATTTACCTTTTCTGAGTGACCTTTATCTACCTGCCAAGTTACAGCTGTATGGTTGTAATAATCCCCGTAAGAGTTTTCCTCTCTGAAAGTTGTTAGCCATGCTGGGAGTACAGACTTAATAGCACCTTCAGAGAATAGCTACCAAAAAGCTTTCCTATGCACCTTGTTAGAGTAGAGTATCAACCTGACATGCACCATACACTGGGTAGTCCTTAACTTCTCATTTGTAGAGACATAGGTAGACACCTTATAATTCTTTCCCTCCTATTTCTACATTTGGTGTTGACAACTAAGAGGTGTATGGCATGGGCTCCATGGACTCCTCACCCCATTCATTGTTTTTTTGGCCCTATCCCCACATTGTTCTCACTTTTCTTATGGTCTCTTTGGTGGCTACTTTCCTAACAAAGATTAGCACCACTCCGTCATGAATGGAGTTGCAATTTTCTGAAAAAGCACCTCCAGAAAACAACTTCAATGTGGCAGTATGAAAAATAAAATATCCTTTTGTCATAGTAGTCTCCACAACCTAAGGTCAAATATCACAGCTCTGTTATGCAATATCTAAAGAGGTTCAGGTTATCAGAATGGTCTTAATACTGATTAAAGAATGCTCAAACCAATTCAATGAAACAATAAAGTTTTAGCACCTTACAACTCTGTTTTTGTGGAGACTACAGCCTGGATTTTGTCCTGAAGCTTCCAAGCTCAGTTATTGAAACACCAAAAAAGCAGTCACTCATCCATTTCCCGATATTATGTTGGAGACACTAATCTTCACTTTATTTAAAGAACTAAAATATTAATTGAAATTTATAGATGATCATTGAAAGATATAGATGCTTGAAGCTATTGAAAAGCTTTTGTACACTATTGTAATAGCAGCATTGTTATATCATTATGAAATGTGGAAATAACTCATAACTGTTATGAATTTTTTAGGGACCTTCAAGCAGAACATTTTCTTCAATTCCTTTTTCTACAATACCTTCACTCTTCTGCAGGCCAAGACAAAATGAGAACAACCTAGTGTTATTGAGAGAATATGTCTACATTTATATTAGCATATAATTTAGCACAACTGGAGAAGATCACTAGATTGGAGAAGCTGGGGTTGGAAGCCTTGCAGCCGATCTATATGTTGTCTAGGGACTTGGGATTAGCTTCAGTTGCGTCCTCTGAGCCAAATGTCCTCCCCATACACATGGTGTGAAGCTGATCAGACAGTAGTTCAACACTTCATGCAGTCCCTTGGGGGTCATATTTGGTGCATGCCTGTTGTGGATCTAAGATCTAGTTTCCTCAGAAAGGAGCTGAACTAGTGGGTACCAAAACCATTCTGTCTGTACAGCCAGCGCCCGGTAACTGAGGATGCCAAACCTGGACTACTCTGAACTGAAACGATAAGTAGATGCAGCTAATGTTGATTGGAATAACAGTACAAAAATTGCTAGATTTTGCTGGCATTTGAGAAGGCGCACCAGATCTGATAGTTCTAACAGTACCGGGTATTTAAAATCTACGTGAAACAAGGGTCCAGGAAAAGATAGCATCAAAATATACTCACAAGGAACACTACTGCCTTACATAAGTCAGAATCTCTGTATGAGGTCTGAAAATATTGTCATAGGCTTTTGTCTTCCTCAGAGGCATGGCAAAAGGACTAGACAGAATCATATTGATCTGACATCATACTATTAACTACCCGCAACAAGCAACGTCTGCTTTGTATTTTATGTTCTTGATTATTTCCTACCAGAGCCCTAACTATATAAAACTTTATCAGTTTGTTTTTTTTTTTCTGATTTTGAAATCGGATAGGAATATTTACTTGTTTGAATGACTATACCAGAAGAACAGATGTACAAAGATAGATTCTAAGAAAAGGTGAGGGAAATGCAAAGGAGGACTATGATCTTGATACTCGTGGGCAGCTGTGGAGTCTAGCAGTGGGTTGTAAAGAACGTTAAGCAGCCAGCTTTTCACAGGCTGTCTTAATGTACTGATCTAGTCTTACCAGACATGGGAGCATTTCAGTAAACCACTTGATTAACGCGAGGGGAAAATGGTCTTCTCAATCACTGTTACACAGTCACTGCATTTTGTAGAATTACAGGACTTTCAAAGGATGTAGGTTTCTATCTAATCTGCAGCTATCAGCCGCAGATTAAGACAAAATTCCCCAGGCTTCTACGGACACACTACAAGCAATCCAACTAGCTGTGCTTGTGAACGCACCATCGAAATCTCTGACAAAGACTTTCATTTCATTGGGAGTTTAGCTATGTGACTTTGAAGAGGAATCTGTAATAGATACTTTAACTGTAGCCGTTAGAGGGAGCTGATTTATGAAACATTTAGAGTATATGAATGCGTCAATAGGAATACAATATTTAGGAGCAGCATAAACTACCTTCTTCTTTACAGCCCTTTGTAAGACTAAGTATCTGTGCTCAAAAGTGTTAATGTTATTGTTAGAATTAGTATTACAATTAACGTTAAAGATGCTGAGATCTCTTTATCTCAAAAAAAAGATGATTTTGGAAAACACAGAAAATTTTCTTAAGTGGAAGAACTCGAGAGAGCAAGAGAGTCCTTAAAGGCACAGCAAATGGGAGTTTTCCAATAAAAGGTTATGCACAACAGAAGCCGAGACAGACCAAATCATATTTCATACTCATGAGATATGAAAGACTGATCCTCAGCAGCAGCCATGTCTGCCTCCAAATTTGAAAAAGTCTTAGCAAAAGAGGATGGCAAGTTTAATATGTTTGCCTTGGCTGATCCCCTGCCTATCATGGGAAATTTAAACAACTAAATGAAAAGATTAAAGATATTGTTGTCTACGTGTGTGTAAAACGGATTTTAATAAATAGATAGGAATTGTTGATTTCTATATACAACAAGGAATTAAACAACCGTTGGAAATTAAAATGTCAGATTGTGTATACAGTAGCTATTATCCAAAAATGGAGATCACAGACTAGTCAAGTTAGTGGTGGTATCCCACAAATACTGTATTAGTGATAACAAGTTATCACAAATAGTGGTGGCTCGCAGCTGGAGGTTTTATAATTTTATTCATTGATTAAAAAATAAAATGAAGTTAGTATTACTGAGGTCCATTAAGAAGTGCATTCTGTTCCCTAGGTATCAATTCTTCGTTGAACTCTAACATATTGAATGCAAAAAAATAATAATAAAAAGAACTCTCATCTCACTTTTGATATTTATTTTTTATATCTGTATTTTATTGATTTTTATATACCCTTAATATTTTATTTATAAATAGTATTTATAGTATATACTATATGTACACTATTAAATATAGAAATATTTATGCTATTTTATTTTGATATATAAATATTTAATATATAGATAGTGCATATTTAGGGATGCGTGTGTATATGTATATACACACATTATATATACTCTTAGGAGAAAAAATGGGAAGGAAACAATATTTGTAGGGCTGAGCTGGGCAGATGTGCTCTTCTCCACTGGATCTACTTACAAATGATTTGAAGATTTAAAATAAAGAAAACAAAAATAGAGAGAAAAAATGAAAGGAAAAGGAACAGAAGGTTAAAACAAGGTTTTAGGAATGGAAAACAAAGTGTAACACAAAGAAAAATATGAAAACATTTACACAAGAAATAAGGCATTTCAAAACACATAGTTCAAAAGAAACAAACTGATCAGGAAGCAGATTGAAACAAAAGAGATTGATACTTCTTGATTCCTTCATGATGAGCTTAATGAAGGACCTGGCTGTCATACGGAAGAGAGTGAGTTTACATTTATACAAGGAGAAAGGAACGTAGCAGATTTTGAGAGACTGAACTGAAGGAAGGAACTTTGAAAATGAGAACCCTGCAAACGAGGTGGGAGGGAAAAGCAAGCAAAGAAGATGGAGAGCTGTTGGGAACCCCTGCACACGTGAGACAGTAAAACTGTAGTGGTGAATGGCAGAAAGAGGGAGTGAGGGCCAAATATTGGAGGGAGTGATGCTGGGGAAACAGCTGAATTTTGATATTCTGCTCAAAGATCAAAGTGTGTGGAAAATCACTTGAGTTGACATTAATGTTCAGCAGTGGCAGATTAAGTATATAATTTTTAAAAAGTAATACAATATAATCAATATATTAAAATATACTAATCTAAATTTTTATATAAATGTATACAAATATAAAATATATTAATGTGCAAATGTATTAATTTGCATTAAAATATAAATTAATAAGTATAAACATATACAAATCATAAATATATAAACACATATTTATGTAAGTATGCTGAATTAGGATTTACTGTAACTTTAACAGCTGATTCCATAAACCTTTTGCATTGTCAGAAAAAGGAACCTTAAGAAGATTATGAAGTTTTTCCAATTTCTATTTATAGAATGTTTACAGTACATCTACTGTTAGTGCTAAATTATTCATTTAAGGCTCATGAAAAAGTTTCTGGCTGTAGATCAATTTAACACCTTTTAACTGTTTACCAACAGAAACCTGGCCGTGTGGACCCAGCTGGATATTACTGTCTCTGAGAGGTTTTCATGTTCATAACATCATTTACGGAGCACCCGCACTCTCCACATGTATGTACCCCAGAGCGCCCAAGCTTTTAGAATCTCTTTCCCATTCAAGAGTAATAACCACAGGTGCCTCCAGATGTTGCAGTGGAAGATTTCTTCAGTATGATGACTAGCTGGAAACAGACATTTTTGTTTGTGGTGGAGAGGAGAAAGATACTTTGCCATTTGTTCTCCTTCTGCTTGGATTGAAACATTGAACCGCTCAGGTTTGTGGGATGAGGGTGAAGGAACCTCAAAACAGCCAATAGCTACTTCTTGAAATGGGTGTGAGACCCTCAAGCTGAGATCAGGATCCGGCTCCCTGAACTTTCCTGGCAGGCAGCAGTTGCTCTTCCCACATGGAGACCTCAATGAGAGTGCAACTGAAGTAGGGTCCATCTGGATACTGAAGGGACAGGAAAAAAAGGCAAGAAAAGGAGATTAAAAAAGTGTATGTTGGAGAATAGGAAACTCTTAAGACATCTGATGTGCATAGGAAAATATACTAGAAGGCAAAATAATGAGGTACAAGGAGCTATGGTGAACAGAAAAAGCACATTCCTTCAAGTATATAAAAGTAACAACAACAACTCCTACGTAATTTAATTTATTAATTCTGAACCAAAACCTGATTCCCAATTAGTATGTGAAACTAATTGAGAGGTTTTTTTTTCTAGTTTTCTGGAGCTCATTCAGTATTATGCACATTGAATGAATATGAATGGATGACTGGAGGACAGAACTCACCTCTACCAAAACTGTTTTATCTACAAGATGTAAAGATAATTTAGGAATTTGTCTCTACCTTGAAAATCACATAATTGCAGAACTTTTCAGAAGAATTTCCCCAAGAATAGTCTAATATCTTTAAACCTCCCTGTACCATCTCCAGTTTTAGTGAGAAGTTACTTACATTTCTGACTAAAAAAAAAAAAAAGGTTTTGCAAGTTTGAGTCTTCAGATATCTATGTTCAGATTTGTAAATTTAAATTGGGATAGTGTGGGAGGAAAGCTTAGTATGGCCCAGATAGTATATGTTCACCTCACTTAAGAATTTACTGTTCCTTTCAAATCAATAGAAACAATAACTAACTCATTTATATATGTTGTGCAACTTAGCAGGGCAGGCACAAGGAGGTTAAGAGACATGATGAAGTTAATAAAGCAAGTAATGGCAGAAAAACACATGAGAATAAGGACACAGTCATTTCTACATGTAGCCCAGGATCACGTCACCAACAGTAGCTAGTTGTAAATGCCTAAAACTGAATAAAAATAGGACTAGCGTAAAACAACATCCATCCCTTTTATACTGTAACTGTTTAATTTCGTGGAAGTCATTGGAAAGACACCCTCTCAAAAGCCTTTGTACATCTGCTAGACCGTAACAGCTACCTCTCCTTTATCCAGATAACACTCCTCCAAAGAACCCCAAGCTGTTTGCAAGGCAGAACTTCACAAAAGCTGTTCTAAGACTTTCTAAGCATATCACATTCATCTAGGTATCAGCTAATTCAATGTTTTAAGATAATTTTTACTCTTTAGCCTGGCATGAATGGTAAGGCCTTAAGTTTTGTAGGTCTCCAGGTCACCCTTGAAACTCTTATATCTGTGCCTTTCATACCACCTTTCAAGTTTTAGTTACCAAAAAGACTTTCAAATGAGATGTCACAAATCCTTTATAGTAACTTTGCTATTTCATCCCTCAGTTCATTTACTTGAATGAATTCTCCATGTTCCTGGTGATTTCCAATTGTTCATTGTGTCAGTAAGTTGCATAATCTGTTCTACAGTCACTTCAATTTCAGATAAATCCTTCACCAAGTCCCTCATAAAAAGTAGGTTTCAGCATTGGAATTTTCCTAGCTTTTGTTACTATGAGCAAATTACAAATGTAAAGAGTAACAGAAATTTAAACAGCCACATGGGATGTTATCAGATAATTTAGTTTCATCCATTTGAGAAGGTCACTATGCAGTTATCACATGAAAATGCAGATCAAGTGAAGCCATGCTCATCTCAATGTGAAGTAAAATTCATCAGCATAAGCCAAGGTTCAGCGGTCCCTGGCTCCTGAGGGCAATGTAATTGAAACATTTGCAAGGGAAAATGCTTTTGGTGTATTTTTTTCTGTATTTGGTCATCACCTTGACCTAAATCTTAAATATCTGGGATTTTCTTTCATGGAAAAAATCAGAGTATACTTTTTTTATTCTGGAATGTAAAAGTATTTTTTGAGAATTTCCATCATGTAATAGATTTTGACTATTTAGTCAATATTTTCCTATCATTTTCTACTTCTTTTTCCAATGTTATTTCAACTTTGTATGTTTTTACAACAACATGCAGTTGTCTTTATCTTACTCTGTGTCTCTATTTCAGCAAACAAGCTGGTTATAATACTGAGGCTTGTTGCATAGTGCTTGTCCTCTCTCTCCGTCTCAAAATGTTTTCTTTCAGAAGTGCTATTTGTCTTTGGTTGAACTCCCTCGGATGACACCTTACTGCTGACCCTGTGGATTCATCTTTGATGTTGTGATGTATTTCAAACACTCTCAGAACCTGGGTATTATAAATTTACTCCGTCAGCTCTACTTTCAATTCCTTTAAAGAAAAAAATCTAGCATGTTTCTTAGGACATGGCATTTCTTTCAAAGTCATACAAAATATGTTTTAGTTCTGCTCTGTCCATGCTGTCTTCTTTTTGATTCACTGTCTTATTCCTCCCTTCCCGCTTTTCCAGTTGGAAAGACAGTAGCTCCCTCTTTGATGAGGTCAGGTTGTGGTTGTCCCTTTCTCCTCCATGACTCGTTTCTCTTGAAAATCTTTGAACATGACTTCTGTTCAGGGAAATCTCCCATTTTCTGCTGGTCCCTGTGCTCACAGCCCACTCCTGTCTCCAAAGGTTGACAGCTGGGAGCATCTCTGTGGCCTCCTCCTCGCGTCTATCTTTTGATTGAGATCCCACCTCAGCTACTGCTTCTGCTCTTAGGCAGTAAGGTTGTTTTCCACACACGGGAGAACCACTAGGTGGTAACTCAAGCAGGAACAGGAAAAGACCGTGGGATATGCTGGGACTGAGGCTTGTATTAATGACATGGAAATTAAGTGAAAGTATCAGCACTTGTTGGAGTACCATAAGACTTAGTATATTAACCTTTACATTTTTTTCCCCATCAGAATTCTTTTTCTCATATCATAACAATTTTGTAATGTATTTGTTTTTGATTTTTTATTTTTATCCATTTTTAACCTGACTTAAAACCTAGAACATAATTGTCTTTCTGTGGAAGACTTAAGAACCTATGCACACCTGCTGGGAGAAAATTTACAGTCCATATTCAATCTATGTAGTTCTTAACATGCTGTTCTTCCTTCTCTGTTTAATGCTACATGTATTTATATAGCCTGATTCTTTGATTTAACTTTACATCGACTGCTTACTTTTTTTTGAAAAGGGTTGGGAAGTTCTGCTTTGTATTTTGACTGTTTTATTATTTTTAACGTGCCCAAACCAAAGTTTCCACATTCAATAAAGGGGAATACTTTGACCTCAAGACCTACCAGTACAGTAGAGAAAGGTATATACCATTTAGAATTTAGAAAAAATGAAGGAACCTGTTTTAACAGGCAGCAAGGTATAGAATTCAGGACTTAGGAAGTACAGAGAATTGGCTCTCAAATAAGGTCCATGACTCAAAGACAAATGTTTACAGAGAAGAATGCATTTAACTTCTGAATAGAGGACTGAAAAGAGATCTACTTAGAGTGTATCACTTCAGAGGAGGATAGCACAGCCCAAATTAAGTACTGTCTGGCTTCTGTTTCTAAGGAACAACAAGATCAAACTGCTGAAATCTGAAGCTGAAGAAATTCAGGGACATTTTTTTCAAGAAAAAAGTAGGAAAGCTTCTACTATTAGAACAAGCTTCCAATAAATTTGGTTTCTTCATCTCTTCAGCTTGGCTGCTCTTCTGAAAGACCATTTCAGTGAAGTACAAATTCTTGGGCTCCAAAATATCTTGTGAAATTAAACAGACTAAGATACACAAATCCAGGCTGGTTGATATAATGAACACTTCCAGTCTTAATCTCTCTGCACCTGTGATTGTAATATTGGAACTAGAATGTGGCAGGTGAGAGGGAAAAATATAAAACAGCCTTCCTTCCTACTTAGCTGGCCTTGAAGCTTAACTGTGAGGAAAATCCTGCTGGCTCCCTTTAGGCCCCGGACTCGTGTAAGAACATAGTCAGGGCATGGTCATGGGCACAGCATGAAAGAGAAATGATTTGGCACAGGGGACCTTATGGAAAGTCTTGCCCACACTTCCCCTCTCAGTTACACAGCACCTGATCTGCTTCCCACCTCCTGGCGTTGGATACCCAGTTTTGGGGCTGACATTCTGCTTTCTAGTGTAATTGCCTTGTTTCCCTGGTGAATTTTAGAACTACTTATGCTTCAGGTAAGGTTTCCTTGTCTTAACGACCTTGTACTGCACTGTCCTTCCTTTGCCAAGTCAGCCCTGCTTGATGAGTCAAATGAGATAAAGCAAGATTTCCTTCCTCTCCTTCCCAGCAGACCAATTTCGCTCCCTTTTCTTTCCTCTTTTTTTGCGCGTGTGGGATTAAATCTCTTTTGGCACAAAGTTGTGTGACACATGACATTGAACGTGTGAAAACTGCAGCCACCCAGGCAGTCATCTGACTGCAGTAGAAATAAGTACTTTAGTTTAAGTTGCCCAGGAATTATGTGGGATCCAGCACTACTACTTTACATAATAAAACTTACAAACGTGAACTTAAAATTGCCTATCAGCACAAAAGTAACTCTCAGGAGCTACTCCGTTTCACAGCAGAAATTGAAAGGCGTATTAACCTAGCTGTATTCTACAAAATCTCCAGTAAGTGCTCTAATACAAAGTGGGGTAACAGCCTCTCACACTGAGAGCATTTGAAGCAAAAATAGAAATATTGCATTCTGAGTCCACCTCTCTAATGTGTGAGACAAGGTTCTCTGATAGCATCAACTCAAAGTTTGAGTTGTTGACTCCTTCTTTCTATCCTGTTTTGTAATGTTGAACCACTTTTGGTATTACTAAAAACCTTTTGAACTGATTCTTAGTTTTGAAATCTCTCATTTCATACAGAAAGCCTCTTTGTAGTAACATTCAAAAGCATTGCCAGAAGTTTCAGAAGAAATTTAGCAAGCATAAAAATTGTAGTCCTTTTAATGTCATTTGAGACGTGAGGTTTGTTTTTCATATGACTAGGTGAATCATAATAATTTTTAGTTTAAAATGTATTCCTTTTGTTCATACATTGATTTTACCAAAAACTTAGTGTAGTATAGCTTTTAGAGTTAGGGGCTTTATCCAGTCCATCCTGTTTTTCAACTCCCTCTGCATAACAGAATTTCAAAGTTCTTTGAATCTTTTTTACATACCATTTTTACATACCACAGAATCTATTTCCATATTGATCATTTAATCCCCCTAGGAAATTATTTGCTGCCTGCACCTGAGGTTAGACAGTCTGTAACGCCTTGTCATCTATAATTTTTAAAATGCCTGTATTTCTCAATGGTTACACTTAATATCAAATATTATTTTATCTCTGACTATGCCCATATACCACAAGTTTACTGAAGAGTTTCTCTTTGAATTAAAACCAGACTGTCTTATACATACAGAAAAAGAAAGAATGGTATGGAAATAAAAGAATGAGAGGAAGATACCACACATTGAGATTGCTCTGACCTTAGTCACTTTGCATGTTCTGCAAAATTCCATCTCTCGGTACAAATGAGACCTGTCTCATACTGCAAGACAGCAGAAGGATGCAAAGGTTCCATAGAAATCTTTGTAAAACTTCTTCTTGC
Organism: Burhinus bistriatus; assembly: GCA_013397275.1. Lineage (NCBI taxonomy): Eukaryota > Metazoa > Chordata > Aves > Charadriiformes > Burhinidae > Burhinus > Burhinus bistriatus. Next base: position 81,349 of record VYXH01002130.1, read on the forward strand.
AAGGCACTCCCAAATGTAGTGCAGAAGTTGTCACAGATGTTCTGTGGGAATACAAAAGCCTGTTACGATGTGATCAGTCATGTAACATTGCAAGCATGCACTCTTTGGTACACAGCAATATGTAACTGTAGTTTTAATATTCCGTTTTGAATATTCCCATGCAGCATTTACAGTCTTTATAAAGGGGAAATGATCCTACAGAATAAAGTACCTCTACCATACAGAGAACCCACTGTAGGACTTCATTGCTCTATGCACAAATGTAGTCTGCTTCCACATTTTTGGTTTGCTTTGCAGATGGGTATGGAATCTTAATACTCAAGTCTTGTATGTTTCTGTGGCTGTTACAATGTGGGTATCTTGATCACAGGGTATTCACCTTATTAGAAACATCTGATTTAATTGTTAATTGATATGTTGTCTATTTGAATGTCATCTACTTTAACGTAACTTGAAAGAAAGGGGAACACTCTTACCTGTCTTATTTCATATCAATGGTCATACTGCACTTCACCTAAGTCTGGCAGTGGGATGAAGTACCATCAGTAATAAACCTTTGGCTGATACAGTTCTTCAAAACAGCAACAACTGCTGATTAATGCTTAAAGACTCTTGTTCCCTCTTATTAGTCTTTTCGGATACATAAGACCATTGTCAAGTTATCTCTTGGTTTAATTTTAAGATTTAAGTTTTGATTTAACAGCATGTAAAATTGTAATTTGACTTCATTTCACTTCCATACAATTTCTGGATATGTTTTTCTATTTTGGACTGACTAACAAGAGCCCCACAGATGATACAGACAGGCTGAAGCGATGACATCTCATCTCTTCAGAAGACTGAACTCCTAATTTCCAAAATCTCAAAATAAGATACTTGCAGCATTTGATTGCCTTTAAAAAAGTAGATCCCACCATTGTGAACTACAACTTTAAATCACTGCAATTTTTCTTGTAGCCTCAGCTTGTCAGATCTGCTGATAAATTTCTGTTACATTTCCTTTGGGATTCCAGCACTGTAAGTACATACTTGCAGAAGTGTTAAATGCTGCTGATCTGACTAGGGAATATTCAGATCTGCAGATTTTTCTTGATAGAAACATGATTTTAGCCCCATATGAACTTTTGCTATTTCAAATGTATGTCAGCATTTTTAAGATAGTAAGTAAGTCCCAAAGTATGTGCCATATCTGTGTGGGACCTCTCAGAGAAGGGTTAGTCTCCCCCAAGGCATCTCCTGACTCACCCAGGCATGGTTTCTCCCTAGACCACGTTTTATGTCCTATCACAAGCTCACATCTCCCTATTTGAGCGTTGTCTTTAAGCTATTCTTTCACAAGCTGTTTCTCACAACAAATGGGTGCCAAGTGCGATTGTTCCCCACTTTGGCCCCATTCATGCTCTCCAATATTTAAAATTATGTATGAGCTTTAAATGTGATACATTATTTTTATTTTAGAATAGTAGAATAGAATTGTAGAATAGAATCATAGAATAGTTTGGGTTGCAAGGTCATTGCCTCCTTGGAATTAAATCTGGC
>VYXH01002132.1:0-21871 GCA_013397275.1 Burhinus bistriatus
AAGGCTGCTATAAGGTCTCCTCTTCTGCCTGTCCTGCAAACTTCTCTCCAACCTTCCTGCTTCAGTGTTTTCTCCTGCCTGCCCTCTTCCTCTTTTTTAGTCTTAAGCTCTCCCTTGTGTTTTCTTGAACATGCTTCACACTGACTGAAAACGAAAATAACTGTCTCCTCCTCACTTATTTCTACCCCTGCTGAAATCACTTTAGATAGAAAGTGATTTACTGTCAACATTTGTACTTTCAAGTCCATGCACAATACTGCATACTCTTCCTTCTGAAGCCTGGTCCTCAGATATGCTGTAAGGGTTGCCTACTATACATTTACCATGAAATGTCCTCTTTTCTATAGCCCTTCTACCCATGTAATACCTATTTTTTACAGCTCTGTGAAATCTTACTTGCCAGCGTTTAACCATTGACCAGTCAAATCAGACTCAGCTTATTCAAAACTTCAATTTAAAACCATGCTCTTGCTATCACAGTTACAACAAAAAGCTTACCAAACCAGGACTTATGAGATGCTGAAGCTATGGGGCAATGTGGATGCAGATGCTTCTGCTGGTAGTAGTCCAGCTGCGCAGGGAACTGCACTCCCCCTTGCTTAGTGCAGCAGCAGAGACAAGTGAAGGAATATTTGTGGAGGATTTCCCAGGTCCCTCTCAGCTCAGTCCTCTGGGAAATGCCTCTAGCTGTGCTCTACAGATTGTGCCAGCAAAAGCAGCTCCAGTAACCCAGCTGTTATCAGGCTTAGAGCACATCAGTACTCCCTGAGCATCCTCCAGCTGCCAGTCCCTGCTGCAGGCAATCTTTTCCCCACCTCCTATGTGGCTTGGTAATACAAGGAACAAAATCTACATCTGTAGCTTTCTCTTCCTCACAAGGAAGAAGGTTGCAATACCCAGGAATGCTGCTATAGCAGAACAAATCCAAATCCTTGCCCGTGAGGCTCCTATGCAGGTCTCATCACAGAAGCCATAATAACCAGGACATAAAATTTGATGTCACAACACCAGAGTCAATCTTGAGCTCCTGTTTCACACAACTGGAGACAGCCCAAGGAAGAAGTTCATGGAAATGGGGGCTGGCTGGAGGTGAAGCACCAACTAAAGCGATTGCTTCTTTCTTTCCAACTTCTGGAGAACTTGGTGCTGCACAGCAAACACCAGCAACCAAGTTTAAAGTACAAGGTTCAGAATGACAGCACTGAGGCTCACACCAAGTCTGCTAAGGGTTATCAGTGCTAACTCTTCTCCCCGGTCCCCCCCTAGTAATTCCCCTGGGACCTCGATAGAAAAATCACAAATGTCTGTGTCAGAAGTAGTAACAGGATGGGGACATCCACTAGCTTTTTAAAAAAATAATTAAAAAAAAAATAATTAAACTACCTACAGTTAAACAAACTTGCAGTAAAATCAAACTGTCACATAGATACAGCTCAACCCAGGAAAGTCTACAGAAAACAGCAATCCAAGTGGAACAGCTAAGAAGGAAAGACAACTGACGCTTGCCATCAGAAAAGCATTAAAAGTATCGGAGTAGATACCAAGCCAGCTCTTTAATCCATGAAGAAACTTACTTGAGCCTGAAGGATTAAGATCAACTCAATAGTTGCACTTTTCAAAGCAACAGCTGAAGATGCTAGCGTGTGCTGGTATGCCATCCAAGTATTACTTGAAGCTACTTTCTTGTTCTTTAGCTGTTTTGGTTTAAAATAGTAAAATATAAAAATAAAAGCTTCTAGCTGCTAAATGGCTGTAAAGGACAACCTCAAAAAGTATGAACTGGATCCAATCAATGCAGGAAGTATTCTGCAAAGCAGTATGAGCAACAGCTCTGAGAGGACCAAACCAGACCGTTTGTCTTAGCACACTGTAATTAGTATTTGCATATTGATGTTAAGCCATTTTATTTCTCCTGAAAGCAAGTCCCATACCTGTACATCATACTGTGACCAACAGTTTACTCCAGATGCTCTATCTTCTCCATCAGTCAAGATACATATATATATGATACACACATATATAAACACGTATATACACATATATGTATACACACACACACAGTGTGAACTTGCTACAGAGAAGGCAAGCAGCAGATGTCTGTACAAGTACAGGATTAAGTAGCACACAGCACCATAAATACATGTTGTTATTTACGCTAATAGTCACCAAGCAAGACATTTGCGTTAATTTTTAAGACTACAGACAACTGTGTCTGTTTACAAACTAAAAATCCATCTGCTCAAACTATTTGCCTTGAATATCATTGAAAACAGTACAGGTTTGGTTAATCATTTTGCCTGTTTTACAAAACAAAAAAGTACACATTACTTAAGGTGATCTGTTAACACTGGGCTACATTATTTTAGGTGCTTTGAACTGTGTATTTTGCTATGCTTCTGAATGTCACTGTCCATTTGCTAACACGCTTCTTACTCTAAGGTACAAATCTATTGGGTGATTACTTTAAAAGTTCCTGCTGAGGGTACAAAAAGAACAAGAACATTGAGCAACAGTGATGAAAAGGAAATGCTGCCATAAACCAATCTGGTTACAACTGAAAAAAGAATGACAAAAATGCTGAAGTCATTTTAGCTTGGCAGAAAATGATCATCTGTTTCTTAGTCCACTTGGTACTGTTAACAGCCTAGAATTGTGCGATATCATATCAGCTCATCAAGAGGTAACTAGTGATAAAGCAAACAATAAGTGACAGGCAGGAAAACCAAGTTTATTCATTGTAATTTATGTGAAATTTATGAAATGGAGAAAGGGAGAAGATACAAAAAAAAAAAAATTGAAGCTACAAGCCAAGCTAAACAAAGTATTTCACAGCACATTAAGAAAATGAAACAAGGCAATATTAAGAAATACATAAAGAGAGGTAATAGAGGAGAATTCCCTCTCCAACATACACATTGTTCAACTTACAGCTACAGGGGAAACAATGGCCTTGAGATAAATGGGCGAATTTCCAGGGACTTTCCCCATTTGTTCAACTAACTGGTTGCAAACAACTCATTCAGTCAAGCTAGGAAGATCGAGGGAGGTGAAGGGGTGGGGTATGCTTGTTAGAACTACTTCAGATGCCTCAGTCGAGAGGCAATCTCTTTTGAATGACTTATGGGAAGCATCAGCCAAATGCAACTCAGGAGCTCTACTGTCACTGCAAAGTGCTCCACAGCTCTGCTTGTGTACATCATCCTCAGAGTCGTCAACAATCTTGTCAATAATGCACCCCAGTGTATCGCTGTCATAATCCCTGGCCCTTTAACAGCACAAGCCATGCAGACAGGAGCTGCTAAGCAGTCTAGGGGGAGATGTCCATGCGAGGTAGAAAAGCACTTAATGCCGTCATGCCCAGTCTGAACACAGCCTCCTCTGAAGGGAGAGCAGAACTTGCCTGTTCTTGCCTAGCTCTTTGCCTGGACAAGATAATCTCTTATGTCATGAGGACAGAGACAGAGGACTCGACTCTCAAGTCTGGTGTTCTTTTTACTGACCCACACAGTCTTACAGTCTTCTTTCTAGAATTTTTCAAAACTGCACGCTCACCTGAATTAAAACTCAGAAACTTTGCTACTAACAGAGTCCTGCAGAAACCCCACCTCTTTCGACAGTGCCAAAGACATGTAAAGAGAGCTCCTGTGGATAGCTTCACATCGTGCAGAAACAAAATTGATCTGTGTAGATGACTTTGAAGTCCCTTCTGCTGTAAACAGCCTTCTCCCTACCTACCACAGAAATCATATCAGAAATGGGCTTAAGAAAAGGTCTTCTCAGCTGCAGGAAAATCAAATCAAAATGTTTGGTTATAACCAAAGTCTTTGCTGTTATAGAAGTTGTCCCTATTGTAAATGTGTTCTGAGGAACACACTCAGTTGTAAGCTAAATGAGAGTTTGTTGCAGAAGTCCAGTGAGATCATGTCAGTCTATTTCTGACCAACACCTCCATCAGGAATGGCATTTTCTTCACCATCCTCATACCTGAGATGCAGTCAAGCCTTCACTTGAGAGATGACAGAGATAGACTCTTTGCAACAATCGCCTCCTTCCCTCCTTTTGGGGAAGGCTACAGTAGTGGTGTGCTAGCTGGTGTGTTGGAGAGCTTCTACTGCAGGCATGAAGACCCAACTTGTTGCACTGATGAAAGACTACTGTCTAACTGCAAACAGAACCAACGGACGTGCACCGATGCTGGCTGATGAAAGTAAGGCCTTTCAAACATTAGGCAGGAGTTGTTTCGGATTACCTAGAAGTCCTCAGCTGGCATCATATTCTTTTGCTCATATTCTCCATCAAGTCCCAGGGAGCTCTAGGGAGTTCTTTATCAAGCTGACACCTGTGACGGCTTTTATTCAGCATACCTATAGGAATGGTAGAGGAGTGATGGGCTACAACATTAGCTGACATTGTGGAGATTTGACTTTCGTTCTTATTCAGGGAAAAGGACTGAAAGCAGAAGGTCAATGCAAAATCTCAGTAGGACGGTGCCAGACTACCTCCCTGTGTATGTGTGGTTTTGCAATCTTGAGCAAAACCAACATAGATAGGGTATAAAGGTACGATTACAGAACGTAACGGTGACATTCACTGTAGAACTTACACAAACTAATGTCTATACATGGCACAAGATGAAGACGTTTCATTTGAAACAGCAGCTATAATCACATTTTCAGAGTTGATAAACTCACGCTAGCCAAATCTGCATATTTTTCAGCATTGGCATAGCTGCAGTGAGACCACCAATACATCATAGACTGGACACAGAAACAGATTATGGAACAATAGCAGAAAGCATATGTGTTTGCTTGGGGTAGACATGACTTTCAAAGGTAATTCCCTCTGCTTATTGGGACAATCCACTGTGTTGGCATATTGTTGGCTTCATGACTCTTCTTACACAAAATGCTCATGCCTAGAAAAAACACGATTCACCTTCAGCAACTTCCTTCTCCTCTTAAATGCGGATCTTGCCATTGTGGTCCACACTTGTGTCACCTTCAAGATGAATTATTGCACCGTTTTCTACCCCAAAGGTTGCAAAAAGGTCAAGCTGAAAGCTGTGGCTGATTCATCATGTAGCGGTTCTCCAGTTCAGCAGTGAAACACAGAGCATATCCCACTGGTCCTCTGTGAACCCCAGCTACAGAACAGAGTCAGGGTACTGGTCTAACATGCTCTGTCCAGGCTATCACAATGACAACTTGAAAATACAGAAAAGAAACAATAAATGGAATTTTGGTAGAAACATTGTGTTTAAAACCTGAAGTCTGTGCTAAAGTGTTGCACAGGATCTGTCAGCAGTTAGCTAATTGCAAGTTTCTCGGTATACAGAGCTGCCAGCTGTAAGATTCAGCTATGTCCCATACAGTCAATAAGAAAGAGACACATAATTTTAAATTACTCACAATACGATCTTCTCTGAACCATTAGTAACATCAGAACCTCTTTTCACTCCATCCAGAAGACACTCCATCTTGAATCACTACTACTGTAGATTAAAGGTAAATGAAAATGCATGTGTCTATGTGCAGCCCTAGTCATTTAAGGGAGCAATTGAATTGCCCAAATGCAGGCACCTTAGAGCCCTGTATGATGTCCTAGACTAACCCTGGCAAGGTAAGTCCCTAGCCTTACAGGATGTACACTTTCTGGAGCAACAGAAGGGATGCCCTTTATGCTCAGAATGACCCAATGAACATGGAGCTGAATACAAGGTCTACTTCAGTGCCTCCAAATTCCAAGCTCAAACACAGTTACTCCAAGAAACCAGATATTCTGGTTAATCTGTATCAATTATTCTAGTTTAAACAGAACAATTTTAGAAGTGCTAAAATCAAAGGCTTTTTTTTTTTTTTTCTTCCTTAAAAAAGCTGGCTCATTGGAAAAAGTTAGCAATAAATCATCTCATCCAGAGAGACATTTTTATTTTTGTCCTATCACTGGAAACATGTGGTGCCAAATTGAGCTCCCAGTTACATGACTGGAGACTGCAGTAACTGTGCTTGCATCCACTGAGCCAGAGTGGTGAGACCTGCAGGACAGCAGTGAGTTTGCAATTCCAAATATTCCCACTGGGGATACTAGATGTCTTCCCCAGTCGACAAAACCCAGTTTGCATGACCTGACCCTGCTCCTGCCCCATTTCCCAAGCTTGGGTTAGCACCACATCACAGCCTTTTTGTTCAAGCACTAGTGCTGAAGAACCCCTGGCCACTTCTTGTCTCCTGCATACAGCAGCACCAAAACTTGTATAAAAAGCCCCGCAAAAGCCATCCAAAAGACAAGACCTTTCCATTTCAGAGTAGGACACTACCCTCCCCTCAAATTACACAATACTCTACATGAGCTTTGTGCAGATATAAACGAAGCCACTGCCTGTCTCCTGCAAAGAACCAACCCCTGACTTTCACTGTCCATTTCTTTGAGAAACACAAAAATGCCCTGGGGAACGCCTGCCACACTCTCCCAGCGATGCTCTGGGAGTAGACTTTACCAGGCAGTGCTGCCTGGCGCCGAGGAGGATGGTGACACAAGCCCTTCGCCACATTCTTCAAATACAATTCTTTTCCAAATTCCTCAGCAGAGAAGATGCATGTTCAGACTTCTTCTATGAAGGATATAGTTAAGTGTTAAGAAGCCAGTTGTTTTGACCTCAAAAATGCTCAATATTTTCTCTATAGTATGTAGTTAATCACATAGATTTTTTTTCTTCTCACAACACAACAGAAGCAAATTGCTGCAGAGAGAACATTTATTTCCATGAAGAAGAAGGAAGAACTGTTATATGAATCAAACTTCAGAAGCTACGTTGCATTCAGACAAATTAGATGGGTCCAAGATGTTCATGCTTCAAGGCAGAGCCCAACCACTAACCAGTACGTGTCAGAAAAACTTCTGAGGATCATTCTCAAACCCCGGTTACCCCTTTCTCCAAAATGACCTTGACTATCTACATGCCCCAACCTCTGAACAGAAACTGGCGATGAATGTTGCTATTTGTCCTCATGCTTCCTTATAAACTGCTATAAAGTGGCTCCAACCACAACCCTACAGAGAGTGTGCATACATCAGAAGGTTTGTCAGCTCTTATTCTCTAATGCCAATCATACATGCTGTACATTTTCAAATCACGTAGACCATTCATTTCATCCCTTATGGATGCCACTGCAGCAATTCAGAACATGTATGGAAACATGTTCAACTGCTAGAGATTTATGGCTGCTTGAACAAACAAACCCAAAATCCAGTTCCTTTGTTTTAGCCTTATTATAAAACAAGACCTAAAACATATGCTCCAAAAAATGTTCAGTGTGTCCTTCTACCTCACCAAACTATTTAAAGTCCATATTTTGAAACTGAACAGAAATGTATCTGTCATAAACTGTATTTTTAGAGCCTGGAACGGGCAGTGACTACTGCATAGGACTCATCAGCACCTTGGTTTGCAGTTTGGCTCATCTTGGTTAAAAGCACACCAAAAAAATCTACATACTATAATGAAAAGATCCGATGGGTCTTTTTTTTTTTTTTTTTTCTTCATCTGAGATACTTTGTCATCTTGGCTAAGAAAAGTGCAATTCAAGACTTTGTAGAATAAAGTTTTAAGTTACAAACACGGGATTAGAACCGATGCAATACAGAACTCTAAGACTTTAATGCTTTTACTTCATTTGAACTTCACACATTCATCATCTCCACTACTTTCTTCCCCTTAGCTTATTGCCCAAGGTCCAATTGTGAAATACCGTAATGCAATAATTGGATGTAATAATGTCACTGAGCAGCTTTCCAAACATTAGGCTGGACTTCTTGCCTGCCTGCCCTATTAGGTCTCACAGATGCTTCTGTTTGTTGTTACCATTACTTCCAATCAAATATAACCCTTCCCTCCCCTATGTGCATCTTAAACTAGTTCTAGTTGGTTAGAACAATAAACAAATTCAATTTCAAATCATACATTTTAGAATTAAAAGACAAATGAAAACAGATATTGTCTACTTAAAAATGGTAACTCCAGTTTGTTTTACAGTACCTACCAGTAACTATGAAAAATATTTTTGCCTTCATGGCCCCATGTATTTATTCCCTTGCAGCCTTTACTAACCAGTGAATTTCTCTTTTCAATGTGAATTTTCATATTACAGCATGAATGAAAACATTTCATAATTTTTAAGGAAACTTAAAACAACCAGGATTCAAACTAGGAACCCTAGGGATAATTTTAAAGTTTGGGGGTTTTGTATCCCAAGGAAAGAAGAGATAATATAACCTTTTTTCTTGATTGAAGCTGCAGTCTTGGTTTGTCATTTCCTGTATATAAATCTTCAACTTCCTCAACTACTTGGTTATCTCCTAAAGCGTTTCTTATTGATTCTGTTACATTAGTCACTGAAGGCTGATCTAAACAGTTGCAGTTGTTCTTTCAGTTTTTCTGAAAAACTTGGCTGTTATTGCTATTCTGGATTTTCCTTTTATGTAAGTGGAGTTTTAATAACTGACTAGCTTTTTCAGCATCCCTCTAGTAGCAGAGATGGGAGAGCAAAACTTATTCTTTGGAAACGAAGAAATTATCTGGTCTCATTACTTACTTCTCTTGACAAAATTGCATGGTTAACACCAGATAGTCAGTACCACTCCAAACCTATTGATGGCTCTGGATGTAATTTTCAAAGGAAAGAACAGAGGAAGGGAGCAGGAAATAGAGCAAATCTCAAAAAAACGTGATGTTTGTAATTCATTAGGAATATGCAGCTCCTGAATTATATCTTGAAGCTTTCCTGAAACAGCTTTAAGGTTCAGAATCACCATATACAGTTCTGACTTTCCTGTGATGGGCCTAGATTACAAGAACATTTATTTGGTTTAGGTCTTTTGTCGTCAGTGGAGATGAACAAGCTCCATCAGGGGACACCCTCAGGCTAGGGTAAAACCGGGCTCAAGTGACTGTTTTTAAAGCCTCTTCAGTTAGGATACTGCAGCTAACGGGTAGGTGCAAAGGAGTCATGATACTTAAACCCTGTGTAGTGTTAGCCAGTTGACTTACAAGTTCAGCATGGAAGCATGGCTGTCTCCCAAAACAGTCTGCAGATACACAGCTCCCATGAGATTATTCTGTTAATTGTTTTCTAAAATCGAAAGAACACGCTCTTGTAACAGCAGCAAAACACTAGAATAGATAACACCAAGCCTTCCCTTGTTGTAACTGGGGACAATACAAAAGATGAAAGAGATGACAAAAAGTTTTTAAGAAGAAAAATTAAGAAGCAAGAAGGAAAATCTTTTTGAAGGGATTGTGAAAACACACCACATATAATTCAAAAGTGAAGACACCAGTCAGTGAAAAAGCAGAGCCATTAAAATACTGCCTCTGTTGCAGGACAGAACTGATGATACCAATTTTAGAGACCTGTGTATTTTTCCTCTCTAAAGGATCTGCATCAGGCCTAATACCACAAGAAAGATACGCTTCCCTCCACCGAAGGCAGAGCATTTCTGAGTGTATATGTCCCAGTATGCTGTAGTAAGTCCCAATTCCTAGGATTAGCCACAAAGACACCATTTCACTTAACCAAACTGGGAAACAAGCATTTTTTTGAAGGACAACAAAGAATCTAGTCTGTCTAGCCATCATCCAGTGAATTTATTATTATTCATACTTTTATTTTATGTACATTTTCTTACCTTATATTCTGAACCGAGGGGTTTATCGTTTCATCCGAAACATTACTGGTTACAGCTGCATGTCCTTCTGTGAGGGACTGCAATGGCTGCATTACATGAACTGTCCGAAAAAGCTGAGTGGGATGTACTGGCTGCGGAGATTGCATTGTCCTCAAAACTTCTGAAGTCAAGCCAGGTGTCTGCTGCTGTACAACCTCTACGTGCTCCTTCAGCTTAGCAGGTTTTGAGTTTCCTGTTTTTAGCACTGTGGTTGATCCTCCCTTTGTTCCTGCGTTTGCAGATGCTCTAGATCTGCTCGACTGGTTTCTATTGGCCACAGGAGTTGACAGCAGAGTTGAATCTGATGATTCAGTGCTAGGGCTCGCATCTTCATCGTCTATATAGACGAGATCTTTTGGCATTTCTTTAAATTGATATACTAGGCGCTGACCTTCTACTTTAGCCAGTATTCCTCTTTGGTAATAGTATCTGTTTAAAGCATACACACATCAAGTTACACAGTGTTTTTTGTGGAAAAAAAAAAACCCAGACAAAAACAAACAAACGGCAACAAACCTTGTAAATATAACAGAAGTCATAGTCTCCTGTTACATTTACAAATTAATATGACAATTTGAAATGACACATACCGAGGTGAGGGGTGAAGGGAAATGAAAAGAAATGCATAGTTGCTCAGTTGGACAATTATCAATCAGCAGGCAAGACAGAGGCTTCGTGGATGTCTGCTTATTTTGTAGTCTTTTATGTATGAGAAAAATCCCAGCCTGATAGGCAGAGGCATATGATAAGATGTTTTAAAACTGTCTGTACACGCAAATTCAGAGAAGCACAACCAGACCTGAATTCTAAAACTGTATCTTCCCCTAGAAATGGGATCATTTGCAACAAGTAGAAATGCCTGGCAGAAAAAGATCTGGGGGTCCTGGAGGACAGCCGGCTGAACATGAGCCAGCAGTGTGCCCAGGTAGCCAAGAAGGCCAATGGCATCTTGGCCTGGATCAAGAATAGTGTGGCCAGCAGGAGNCTTTTCCAACCTAAACGATTCTATGATTCTATTATATGATTCTATGAAATAATTTCATTAATACACCTGAATTTAGGATTTTTTGGAGAAGAGATTCAAGTTTTATGTAAAAGGCTTGCCCCACTGGGAATCTTCAGTCTCTTACTTTGGCTGGCTGACTGAAGATCTAATTTTTGCAGCAGCGCTGAAAATGTCTGAGCTGAGACTGAAGGTGACTGATCTGGGGTTGAGGTTAGTAACAGTTACTTTTAGTTAGCTAATTTATTTTGCTGAAATAACTCATTTCCCAAATGGGTAGAATACTAACTCTTTTCTTTTGTTACACAAATTAGATAAGGCATTTAATGCATGCAAACACTAAGGCTACAAAACCAGTCTATTATTAAAAATGCACATACCTGAGAGCTCTACCCATTGTTTCATAATTCATGTCAGGTTTGTTTTTGTGCTTTCCCCACAACCTGGACACAGCCTTGGAATCTACCAGTTTGAAAATGCCCTTCTCTCTTTGAGTCCATTTGATGTATTTAGGACATGTAGCTTTGTCCTGGAGCAGTGCTAGCAAGAACTCCCAGAGATAAATTGTATTTCCTAAAATAGAAGTATTTCAAGACACAGGGGAAAAAAAGAAAAAAAAATTAGCTGACCATAATTTATTAATGATGTAAATAATCTAAAAATTAAGAAGCTGGTTACAAATACACTGTAATACATCATCAAGACTAGGAAATAACGATGGAAGGGCATGGGAAGGGATTCTTGTTAGTTATTATAATCTGGGTGCCCAAACACCCTAGCCACTGTCTGTAACTCACAGAGTCAGGTACCAGTCAACCTACAGTCACCCCATTCCAACCACCAACGTTAGACAGCATTAGTCACCTACAGATACACTTCCCTCCAGCCTAATCCAGTTACAGAAGCAGTCACTATTGCTTTACCTCAAATAGGAACGCGTTGAGGTTCATCCTCTGAAAATCCTAGAAATTAAGCCCTTGCTTAAATACTTTGCTGAATTGAGGTGAGTGTTATAATCCTTTAAAAGGCTAAACAAAATCCTTACTTTTAGCAATTAGATTTACATGGGGCAATCAGTGGCATATGCTGAGGTAGGCAAACCTTCAAGAATAAAATTCAGAAAAAGATATTTTTTTTTTTAATCCAGTGAGCACTTGCTGGTAGACAACATTCAAATTTCATTTTACAAACAAATTTACAAACAAGCATTTTACAAACATTTATATATGGAAATCCAACACATCTGTTTGGTGTTTACCACACATAAAGAAACAGTATTAAAATCACAGTTTGTGAATACTTAAAACTACTACAAAATTTGCATATTCTTTTTTTCTGAAAGCACATTTAAGGAGTCTAAACTTGTATAACTAATGCAACCCTTTTTCCTGCCTTTTTTTAAGGCTTTTTTGGTGTCTGACATTCTTTTGGACACTTGAAGCTGCACAACGCCTCTTAGTGATACATTGTTAGTCTGAGAAAGGAAGAAAAAACTTCTTGTGTGAAAGTATCATCTCCCACAAGTAGTTGTGCAAAAACACAGCAAGGACAGCGCGTGCAGACTTCTTAAGTTTCACAAAAAACAATGTCCAGTGCATGAGAAGGTGACAGGATCTCTTTTGTTAGCTTCAATTTAACCAGGCAGTTTTTTCAACTTTTATAATAACCACCAGTCTGAACTTTTTTCAACAAGAGGAGGTGTTTTAAAAATTAAAACTCCCATACTACTGTATTATAATCTGTATTTTGCAAATATTCAGCAGTTATCAGCACTGGCAGTACCAAATGTTAGCAGCTCCTTCTGCAGGTGGAAACTTGAAAAGTGAGCATCCTCAGAGAAAAAACACTGCATTTGCAACAAATGTCTCCCAGCTTATATAAAATGGACAGTCTGTCTCCCTCCAGATACCCTGGAAGGCAAAGGTTAAGACTGTTTTGGCAAGACACAATGTCAGCCAGGAGTGAGAGCATTCCCAACCACTTACCATCTAATCCAGGGTGCTTTTGTTGTAGTCTAGACTAAAAATGCTCAGCTGCATCAAGGCAGTCTGAAAATTTGTCACTGCTTAGCCACTGAAAATCACTGTGAAGATTGTCTCCAAAAACATCTGCTTTACTCACAGGCAGAATTTTTAACCTCCTCTGAGTCATAGCATAAGAAGAAATATGTAGAAAACTCAGTCTTCTCCATGCATTACATCAAATAATTATATGGAGGGCTTGGTATTTTAGCATACATGTTCCCCTTAGGGGAATATTGTGGATACAGAGAGATAGGCAACTCTCACGATTTTCTAGCTGCTTCCCTGCCATGGCCAGTTATATTAATATCCCTTTTACTTCAATTCTATGTTCCTCAAAATGCAAAACAAATGCTTTTGTTGCAGTTTTTTTCATAACAAGCAGTGGTTTCAGGCAACAAGTTCCTTTTTAATTCTCTCTGAATTAGCAATTTTGTAACAATGGACAAATGTCAAATACCGTGTATCCTTGCTATCAGACAGAAACATTAGACTCTTCCGCCTTTAATTTTGTGGCTAGCTACTTTAATATTTTCTGTTATTTCCTTTGAGCACTACTTGGAGGTTCCTCTCATACTTTTCTTTCATTTTTACTTAAAAATCAGATTTTAATTTTTTTTTTTTTTTAAAAAAAAAGGCAGCAATGCATACTCAAAATTGTTGGCATTAACCTGTTAAATATTTATTACTTGCCAATTGTTTTTTTTCCCTGTTATTGCAGAAAATCCCTCTTCAAAAGAAAAAAAAACCCAAACATACTCATTTGTCAGTGTAGTGATTTTTCTGATTTCAAGAGAGTCTGACACTCTTATGCCACCACCTTCCAGGTTTGCCTGGGCTTCTGTCCTGGGAAGTATGGCTTGCATGCAAGCACATCAGTCCCTAGGCATCCATGCAGGCACTTGTGGTGGCTCAGGGAAGGCTCATTTCCAGCCCCTGCCGAGCGCAGCAGAACTCCGTGAGGGCTGGGGCATCAGGCTGCCATACAAACGCCAGCCCCGGGGAACGCGTGCAGACGCTGGGCCCAACAGCAAAGCAACAGTTGTTGACAAAACTGACAGGCACTACTGAACAGTTCAGTCTAGAGGAAATGATTTATTGTATCAGTCATGTGGTATTTATTTTCTTTCTTCCTTTTAAACACAGGAGGAATGAAAGAAGTATCGAAAACCCAAGTTTTCTGCCCAAGTCTTCAAGCTGCGTTATAACTTTCCTCAAAATTCAGGGCTTGGTACTTCCTGCTGCCAAGTGGCAGCCTTGATTAGCTCCTCATGCAGAATTAGACACACACAGATGGAAAATGTTTTCAAAGATCATCTGTCAAAATAACCACAGCCCAAGAAACACTAATACAATGCAAAGCACTCCCCAAGATTTCACTCAAAACACAGCAGATTCTGCAGGGGGTTGAAGAGTTTCCAACAACCCTTGTAACTAAAGTGACAAATACATTATTCTCCCTAGGAACTGCGTATTTCACCAAGAAAATCTCGTGTGCTCATTTCTTACTTGCCTTAAGATGAGATATTATCCGCCCCTGAGCATAAGACCTGGCTTTACATCACAAGAGAACTACTGAACTTTTCCTTTTTACAGGTCGCTCAGAAACAAAGTTCTTGTAAAAATTTCAGTGACAACTCTTTGACTTACCCTTTCCATCTTTGTTTTTCTTTTTCACAGATATGTTTGGAGTTGTAGTAGGGGACTCAGGACGAGACGGTTTCGGCTTCTTCCCTGAAATAAACCACCAGTAAGTCAACTGCAGCTTAAAAATGAAGAAATAAAAAAGAGCAAGGACCTAAAAAGGGAAGAGATTTGTTTCCCCAGTTCAGAGAGGATTCAATTTCTAGTAAGTTAGGAGTTCAGTTCTATGCTGAACTTGTTCAATTTCTACAGCAGGACTGGACCCTCTATGCTCTTAGTGTACTTCTAGTAAAGATTATGCTCACTTTTCCAAAGTCCACGTGCCTTGGAAATTTCTGTGGCTTTTTAGGTACTCTTAAGAGCACTTAAAACAGACAAGATGAGAAGAATAAGCTGTTAACTGCTGGCAAGAGTTTAAACAGGAAAAGCTAGATAAAATACACAGCGCTATCTTGTTCACTCACCACCAAAACAGAATTTAGGGATAAAACAATATTGTCTGCTTGTTTAATTGACTGGAAGCCTCCACTGACAGCAGCAAACTACACTGTCATGTGAAGAAAACATTTTTTCAGTCCTATTGTCTTTTACACCTTTCTCAACAGTAGCTACAGGTAAAGGAAAGTTGTTTGTTAAGATCAGCAGAATCAGTAACAGGCTCTGAAAAAACACTAGTTTTTCAAGTCAGAAGCATAGTGTCTCTACCTGATGAGGAAAGGAAAGACTGAAAGGAAGAAGCTATTTACAACCGGTGACAAGAATGAAGAGCTTTCATTTGAAAATGTTGAGAAATCAACTACCTAAACATAAGCGGAGTAAAAAATATAAGTCACGATGAAGTATTTTGCAATATAAAACTTTGAAACTATTCCTTTATCAGTGCTCACTCCCTGCAATGGCAGCTTTTACACGTAACGTAATTAATCAGAAACTTTCAGAACTTTCTTATGAAATAAACATTTCTCTTATCAGGTTTTTCAGTGACCCCTTAGTACACTGACAATACCTAAATTATTCACGTACTACCCTTGCCCTTTTGAGAGGCAGAATAGACCAAGCAGACACAGGACTCCAAGAAACATATTTCTAGTCCAAATAGTATATTGTCATAATTAAAGATCTAAAGAAAAGTGTTTTTCTTTTTTTCTCTTTATTGCATTTCCAAAGAGTTTATGTCCTAAGGAGGCAAGACCAATAGACCCGTGCAATCCCTTACACTATGATGTTCCACTTTTGGTTTTGTATTTAGGGACTGTTTTAGAAAGGAAATGGCTCTGCTGCAGAGTAAGAGTGAGGGTTTTTCACTAGCTCTGAAAAAAAAATGCTCAGTGCCAGCCTGCTCTGTCTGCTTTGTTCTAGACTTCCAGGTATCTATAAAGAAGTAATAAGAAACACTGGCTTGAGCACTCACCTTTTTGACATTAGCAGTCTTGCTAAGTCCACCTGTGCACCTTTTTCTTTCTCTCTTTTTGACAGGGCACGGGGAGGAGGGATAGCTAGTTGAGAGAGAGCTACAGTGAGGAAACTCTAGTAATGCCTGGAGTCCTTCGATTTTCTTGCTTCCGTTCAGACAGGACTTAGTGACTGAGGATGGGACAGAAAGTTCAGCCATCGTCTTGGCCAGTAATGTCTTCCTTGATTTGAATGAAGATGGGAGGGAGGAAATCCTACAATATTGTTTTTTTCATATATCATTATATGAAGGGATAAAGAACTACTGGAGTACATTTTTAGCAGCTTTGTTCCGCTCACCTTTGTTGGTTGCAGAAATGTCTGTTTTCCCTAAAATGTGTAGATGAAGTCACTCTTGTATAGATGAGCTTCTACTGCACAAGAAGTCCCTCAGGGTAAGTTTGGCTAAGTGCTTTGCTCCCCTTAGAGTTGTGTTATGGGAAGAGTCTGTTGGGTACTCATCCCCTCTTGTACAGGTGTATGCCATTAAGGAGTGGGGAGTGTTATTTTGATGTCATTAATTACCTTGTGTCCAAATGAGATCAGGTCTTAAAAGAAAATAAAGTGGATGAGAGTTCAAGCAGGTTGTGACTGAACTTCAGCTGGTCAACTTCAAGAATCGTAAGTATCAATCACATATCATTTGTGCACTTCTGATTAGGGGTAACCTAGACTACCGAATATGAATACTACTGCCACAGCAACTCTAGGCTCTCTTACTTCAGCCTAGACTACTTCAGGACATCCTATTTGGACAATCCTCTACCAGAAACCCATCCAAAATTAGAAATCAGTGAAGAATGTGAAACATGTTCACAGAAAGGTATTGATGTTACTGCTCTGCATCTGGGCTAGAGATAGTGAAGATGATGGTTTTAGACTACACTGTGAGCTATGATCTCCAGGCACTCACTGATACCATCAAAAACACAGTTAACAGAGACACACAAGATACGTTTCCTTTGTTTAAAAGAAGATACTTTCTGAAAGCACATTAAGTATTAGCATGCTTCCTCCTTTGGTTCAATAGAGCATGAATTTGTTACCTTTCAGAGTATATCACTAAATGCCTTTTTAGGAGACAATTTTACAAAGAGGAAGGATGAAGAATGTGCAAAAGTTAAGCCTTCTGTGGGCCTACCATAATTTTTTATAGCTAATCAAATTTATAATTGGTATTTTCACTTTCCCATTTCCAGGGTTGCAAAAACACTTAAGGTTAGAAATTCATGCTACAAATTAATGTGATATTTAGACAGTGAGATGCTCATCCTGATTATATAATTTATACCATACCACAAAGAGTTCAATAAATTTTCTTGCACTGTTTTTAGTGGTTTTTGTTTAAAATAATGTGTATATAACTTATGTGACCAGCTACTGCCAGATAACCTCCCACACCAAAAACAAGACTGAAGGTATTAGCACAGCAAATTTCCAAGTTTCTTTCTCTGACATCCCTTTTTCCTGTCTTTCTTATCTGTAGTTCGGCAGCTCAGTGCTCAGACATTCATGAGTACAAATATCACACTGAACTGGAGTTGAGCAGATGGGTGGATAAAGCTCTCCTGCTGCAGCAAGAAGGCCCACAAGGAAAGGAAGTGAAATCACCCCATCACTTCTGGAGAACATTTTGTTGGAGGAGCTCTACTTGGCAGTGTCATTCTGGCTTCTTTAGCTGGCAATGTCTGCACAATGCAACCCTGTAAGTTTAGCTGATGGCTTATATATACTAGAAGTCTATAAAATCATGAGTGGTATGGATAGGACAAAATGACTGTGGTCCTTTACTGTGCCACAAAACTGACCAAAGGAAGGGAAACAGATTGCACTTAAATAAATAAATAAATAAATAAAACTACCGAAGAACCACACCCACACACTACACATCATCCTAAAGTGAACTACAAAACTAGCAACATTTTGCAGCAATTGTTGTACACCAATGCATTACAAATCCCTGAACATTTTGAAGTAACACTTCAACATCGCTTAGACCATACCATCTACCTCATGAAGTCTCAACTTCATTGAAAATGAGTAGTTAATGAAACACTAAGCTGATGCATATTTTCTAGTACTTTTTTCTATCTGATGTAACTGTCAAAAACAAACACAGATATCTGCTGTGAAGCAATGTGTTTTCTAACCTACAGCTAGGGAGGAGGAAACAGTGGGAGTAAGCAGAAGCACAACACAAAAGAGGGTATGAAAGAATCAAGCCAGAGAGGTTAAATGTCTGCAAGACAGACAGTGGCTCCTTGTTTTGACCCACATGGCAGCCAACGTTAAAAAGGAGAAGAAAAGAAAAGAACAAAACCAAAAAAACCAGTTTAAAATCCTCTTATGGTTGGTTATCTCACAGTAGCGCACACAGCACGGTAGTTTCCCCAGCAGCACTCTCGGGGCAGCTGCTGGTAAAGCTCTCCTCCACAGTGGTTTCAGTTCAGCTTTCTTACGGGAATCGGAGACTTCCCAACCCACACCCGTCCCTACCAGACCTTGTGACACACATGGGGCTCAGGAGGCTTCCCCAAGATCTCCACAGGCCGATATGCTCTCTCTGACAGATAACAACTCCCAACGTTTGGAAGTAGCAGCAAAATTAGCAGCAAAAATGCACTCTCATTCAGCAGGAGTATGGCTGGGTAGCAGCAGCCCTGTTCTGAAAGGCTTTTATTTCACAGGGGAACCTGTCAAAGTCCTAATGCTCTGATTCAGCCCTACGATTAGTTCCAGAAACAACCCTATTGGTTTATTTTTCTTTTTTTTTCTTTTTTTATTTTTTTGTGTTCCTTATCTGAGGTGCTGCTGGGACTGGCCATGTGCNCAACAGCATCTTACATCTGCCTGCACTGCATGACTCTTCCACTGAAGGCACCAGCTTCAGGATCTCTGATGGGGTCCACGCTGAAGCAGGGTGGGAAAACAGGAGCAGAAGGTCTGGCTAACACCACCTCGTTACTCTTTGGCACAGCACTGACTCCAATGGAACATCAGTCCGTGGACACTGTGTAAGCGTTACCTACCACAAATGGGACTTACACTTACGATAGCATGCAGCTATTTTTAAAAAGAAAATTAATCAATTTTTATTTAAGAAAAGCTAAAAAACCCTGTCTGCCGAAACCAGGACAACCCTCCTCATTCTCATGCCATACTCTGAACAGATCTAGTACCTTTAGTTGAAGTTAAGTAACAGCTAATCAAAGTGCTTCAGGATTCACAGTAACAAAAGCTCTATAACTTGTATTGCAATTCTGCTCTGAAGAAGACACTATACATAGAAACAAGCACAGATTCATGTTTCCTGTAGAATAACCCATCATTGCTACCTCTTCAACATCGTTAGTATCTAAGCACCAGTATCTGTGCTCATACTACCCAGTAAAAAAACACTTCCTCTGTATTTCTAGCTGAGCCCGCTCAGCTATTTTGACCTGACACCCAGAATGGTTCCAGACACCCACAGGGGAAGCAAGCCCACCACCCACTGCTCTCCTACTCCACACCACCGTTCTCCAGTAGTATCTTACCTTTCTTCTTCTTTGGTTGTTCAAATTCTGGAGTTTCTGGTGATTCAGCATAAGGGTCTGGGGTTTGGTGAACTTCCACCACCTCAGGGATCCCATCAAGCGTGACTGACACGTGTGTAATAGGAGCCACCATATCATCATCTTCAGTTGTGCCAAACATAGTTGCTTAAGGGAAAGGGACAATAGGAATATTTTCACACAGCCACAAGGACTTCTAAAAGCACTTTTTTTTTTAAACAGGAAAAAATTAAACATAAAAGTATGACACTTAAGGCCTTCATGATTGAGAAGACTAAAGGGTTAGAGCACCTCTGCTATGAGAACAGGCTGAGAGAGTTGGGGTTGTTCAGCCTGGAGAAGAGAAGGCTCCCAGGAGACCTTAGAGCAGCCTTCCAGTATCTGAAAGGGGGCCTACAAGAAAACTGGAGAGGGACTTTTTACAAGGGTGTGTAGTGATAGGATGAGGGGTAATGACTTCAAACCAGAAGAGGGTAGATTCAGATTAGATCTCAGGAAGAAATTTTTCACTCTGTGGGTGGTGAGGCACTGGAACAGGTTGCCCAGGGAAGCTGTGGAGGCCCCATCCCTGGAAGTGTTCAAGGCCAGGTCGGATGAGGCTTTGAGCAACCTGGTCTAGTGGGAGGTGTCCTTGCCCATGGCATGGGGGTTGGAACTAGATGATTTTTAAGGTCCCTTCCAACCTAAACCATTCCAAGATTCTATGATAATGGAATATATGCTCCGATAACATTTTACACAAGCAGAAGCACTATTAAAACAGAACAATTTAATGATATAACCCACTCCCCCAAAAAGCACAATTATTGGTGATCACATATTTTTATTCATATTTAAGGCAATCTGCAGATGTAAGTGCGTATTCTTTTACCTTGGTAACATAGACTAATCCTCTATCAGGCAAACAAAATGCTGCAATCTAAACCACCCGACTTCTTTCACACATTCCCTCTGTATTTTTTGATTCTTTCCTTACCTGTTCAACTCTGGCATAGCAATGAAATCCTTCATTGCATACAACACTGGATTTCTAATATCCAAACTATGTACGTAAAGGCTACCAGGAAGCAAAATAATCTTACCAATTCCATTTAACCCTGCTGCACTGAATCCCTCCCTTCTTTTACAAATAAAGAAGGCAAATACAGATTGGATTTGCTTTCATAAACAACTTACTTATTCTTTTTTCATCCAACATAGGACCAGGGGAGTCCATATTGAGAAGTGCTTCAGCAGCCTCGATTGTTTCTATTGTTTCATCTCCATTATGACAAGATGCTTCAACTAAAAGCAAGAGAGTAAAATTAATTCTTAACAAGCTATAAACTGGACTTAAAGCTTAACACGATATTTATTCCTATTTCATTTCTAGAAAAAAAAGAAGTGGTAAACACTGTCTTCTACTAGATAATTAGTAACACGTTAGCTGAGGAGAAAATGCACACTGCAATCGTTTCATTTATTTAATACACTACATTTTTCAGATAGTATGTACCAAAAAAACCCCACAAACAACACAAACCCTTTGTTTCTCCCTGTTTCTAACTCCTCTCTTTGCTGATCAAGCACATGCAGTAAGACACAGTACCCATGAACCCTAAGAAATATCACTACAAACAATATTCCAGACAGTACCCTTTAAAGAAACCAATATTGTTAATTTCTTCTTATGGTCATCCAAAGGAAGTGAATTACATAATTAAGAGATGCTCACCAAAAATATCCTGTCATTTAGCTTGGAGGACAGACAAGAAAATATTCCACAACTTCTATTAGACAGCATGTGATCTAAAGGTGTGACTGAATCCTAAAGCATTCAAATCCATGGAGATTACAGGTAGGGCTAACAGTGCAGGCTCCGGGAACACATTGGAAAGCAAACACAAAAGACGAAAAGCAATACAGAGGGCTGGCAAACTAAAAAAAAATTTGACTACTAGACAATCCCCCATCAATCTCAGGAGGGTGGTCATTAGAGAAGTCCAAAGTTGTTGAGCATTAATATATAATTAGAGTCCTCTGAAGCTACACACAAAAAAAATCCAGTAAAATATCATTCTGCAAAATCACAGCTGTCCAAGAAGATAATATTGGTTTGACTGGAGGAGTATCTCACCAGAGGATTTTTTTCAAAATAACTGTAGCATGACAAATAAGTTAGATGTTAGTTCCAGTACCTGGTACTGTAAACCTTTAGAACTGTTTAACACATCCTTTTAGAAATTACACTCTGTTCAACAGAAATGCACAGGCCAGGCTTCCTAATCCTCTGACATGAATTTGAAGCTACGTTGGGGATTCACTTGCATCTATCAAAATGGTACAAAGGGCTGCATTAGTATTCCCCTCCCTAGGACACCAATGAACCTCAGTTACTTTCTCAGTCTGGTAATGAGTCAGCTTCTCACCCTCTCTCCCTGTTTAGCTTTGAGGAATTTTGGGTGGGGCAGTCACAAAAAAAAAAAAAAAAAAAA
>VYXH01002132.1:25022-65842 GCA_013397275.1 Burhinus bistriatus
CAACTGGCATCTCGTCAACTCAAAATCCTCGTGGATTAACACTATGAAGTTCAGTTTCCACTTAACTACTCCTTTGGATTTCTCTGAAGCATCATAAATGATCACCAAAGATGCTGGGTTTGTGCAGGACCGCAGTACCTAACATCTCTTTGCCTTCATTCTCCTACCTGACCAGCTTGGCTTATGCCACAAAAGCTACAGCTTCATCAAATGTGTAAGCCAAATGCTACCGAGCTTTGAAATGCTGTAAAATAGCTTCTGAACTGGTTATTAAGCACCATTATAGATCTATGAAAATGTACACTTCCATGCTCCCTACTCAGACTAGGACACAGGGCATCTACGCTCAAATTTTCTGTCCCTTCTCACTGATCCCCCCAAACTGCCTCAGTGCAGCCGCTTCCCTGATCCCATGGAAACAACACCAGAACAGGTGAACCACGAAGTGGCAGAGTTTGATTAATTGTTATTGTTTTAAATTAAATTGGCCAGACAAGGCAAAGTTAAAAAAAAAAAAAAAACTAACAAAAAAATTGTTTTCAGGAAGTTACATACCCTAACTAGTTCCTCCTTCCTATGCACCTTATAACCATAATTAGTCACATTAGTAAGGTACATAAAGTGTAGCAAATTGTACCATCTGACAAGTTGGCCTAGAATTTATTCTGCACAAAACATTATGTCCTGTATTTTTCAGAGAAAAAACCCTCACAAATCAATATTCCCTTTAGAGATAAAACTTCATTCAAAGCCAAATGCTCAAATTTATTTTGTTAACCACCCTTTACTACATGATGTTTAATCATTTAAAATCCTATAATGTTGGCAACAAACTGACTCTACAAATTTCCATCACAGTTTTTCCAGGGAAAAGTGCTTTTAAAGAGGAAGCTGATAAGGCAAGTCTGCCTATTAATTATAAAAATAACTACAGTGTGAGCGTTAACGTAACTAAAAAGCTGGTTGTTAGCTATCTTTCAGCAGGGTTTCATGTGAAACAGTTGCTGTTCCTATAGTTTTCTGCAGGGTATAATTCATACTTCAGGTAAGTAATCACCAGTGTGCGACAGATGTGGTTTTGAAGGGCTGAAGCTACATCCTACAGATGGAAAAACTTACCACCATCCATCATTCTGCAGATAGATCCCTAAAAACTAATTGCTTCAGTTTCAGGAGACCTACTGCTAATTTCTGTTAGTTTAGGAGAAAAGAGAAGTTTAACATATGACAGAGCTATAAAACAATACTGAAAAACTGGTAACTTTAAAAAAAACAAATCCTGCCCATTAAGCAGCCATTTCTCAGTAATGTTTAGTCACAAATGGTGGCACTTTCAGTTTCGTTTTGCTGTGAACTTCAGTCTTATGAATATTTTAATGTGGAATTAGTACAGTCTTTATAATGCCTGATCCTCTCTCAAAGGCATAACATGGAAGTGACTGAAAAGACTGGTACAAACTTCAAAGAGCAACACAACCTATTTCACTGTTGAGACCAAACACGGCCCATGAAAAAAATCATGAAGGGAACTTCAAAGAAAGGAGGGAAAAAAAAAAAAAAAGAGCAGCTGAAAAAATAGAGTAGGTGGGAAATTTCAGCTACGATTAGCCCCATTTCAGAGGCAGCCGATGGTAAGTTGTGCCTGAACTGGGTCTCTTCCACGGCAGCCTTGCAGTTCAAGTGGACAGCTGCGGCCATAGCTGATGTTTGCCTGCAGTGGGCACAGTGACGGGGGAGTCCTTCCCCCATGTCCTCTCTTCACCTCCTGTGGGGTGCCTTCGCACCCCTGGGGCCCTGAATTCTGCCCCACCTGAGTCAGGCTAGATAGCTCCCTGCCAAAAACCCGGGGCTGAGCTGCCAGTGCTGCCCTTCTTGCACCCTGAGCAGGAACTTTCAGCAGCAGTGCTGGTCCCTGCCCGGTGTGGGGTCACCCAGTTTCCCTTCCAAGGAAACTCACAGCATACACAGTAGCTAAGGTGATGGAGAGTGTGAAACAGAATTAGTTAACATCTCCTTCACAACAATAATCTATGCAAAGTGGCAGCTCTGGTTTTCTAAGGACTCTGCCTTTAAAGAAAACCAGATTGCTTGAACTACAATGGATGATAGAAACAATACCGTACTTGTCTGCCTCCAAAGTATCCCAGAAACCCTTGGACACCATCGGTTACAAGGATTACATATTTTCAGTCTCTGGCAGCAATTTGCAAACCCGTCTCATGTGACCAGCAACAAAAAAAACATTAACAAGAGCATTCACAAAAGTGGAGTTTCACAATTACTCATATGCGAGTAAAAATTCACACACAATATGTTACAGTGAATATGGATGCGTAAAAACAATCCACTATGAAAAATTCACACAGCCACATTAAGTGGTGCTTAAGTAACACACTGAGGAAATGCCAGTTGCAGTGTGAATAATTAATATGAATAGCAAGTGAATAGTTGGCAAGAGGTCTCAACTTGAAATAATGTTTAAGTATGTAAAACCTTCTTGACTAATCAGCTAACTTATTTGTACGGTCACAGTCTGTTCACAGATAATTCACTATTAAGAAAAAAAAAGGAGCCATTTTTATCAGATAAAACCATTTACTGAGAACAGCTCATGTCAATTTACTCTGTGAACTGTTCCTCATGTCAAGTTTTGTTGAGTTTTTGTTTTGCTTTTGGTGGTAAAAGATTATATCAGAGTATGCCTTTGGAAATAATGTCAAAAGCATGATTGAAACCAGCAAGCTGTCTCCAGCCCTGGAGACAGTCCAGGTGTGCAGCGTAATGGCTGAAAGAAGATGCAGAAACAGATCATCTCTCTGTGAAGTATCAACTCCACTTTTCAGACTTGTTCTGCAAAAAATGCTTCATTTGCATGCATCCAGTGAGGGGTTGTTTTTTAAAAAAGTGTGACATATCTTTAAGCTTTCCTCTTGAGAATTGTCTTCTTTTTGGGGCTACCTTTTCTAACAGAATTTACACAGAACATCTGCATTTTAGGTGTTAATCATTATTAGTGGTCCAAAATAAATACTATGCTGAGCATACTTAACACCAGTAAGTCACACTAACGTGCACATTTTATGGCTAATTGTACACCCTCAAGAAGCTAAAAGCAGTACATCTACACAAGCTGCATATTCCTGCTTTTTGGTATGTACACTTACTTAGGGATGTACCAACCATTAAATAAGAGCAAACAAACCTTATGAAGAGCAAAGAAAAATCTTGTTGGTACTCCGAGCAGCACTCTGTCATAATCTTTGTTGATGGATGAAACTCTTCACCATTATCAGCTGCGCAGCTGGGATTGCAAGCCACCAGCTAACAGTATTAATGCCATTTTCCTTATCTTGTACAGAATTAACAGTATTCAGTACTACTATAAATTTGTTTCCTGTTTTTTTTGTCATTAAGATTTTTTTCACCATTAGCCATAGATATCTTGGTGCAAAAATATGGCACAGAAATGTTTTTATTGCCAACCTGTGAGGGTGATATCATCATCTTCTATGATTTGCTCTTCTGCGACATCCAGAGAGCTCTCCGTGATCATGTCACTAGGTTCATCCACGCAGGTTAAGCCAGAGTAGTTATGTAGTAGGTCTGCGCTAGGAACATGCTCCACGATGACAGCAGGGAAAATAGACGGATCACCAAGCTGGGAGGGGGGTGGAAAAAAGAAAATTAAAATAATGGTAGTTCGTCTACATCCTATCTAACCATTTACTGATTAATACTTCAACAGACCTATACTACATCACTTGAATATTAGACCGTCAGGAGGGAGTACCAAAGAACGAGATGATTTTTGGCACATAAACTCAAGCAGTAGCCGTGTCCCACTAGGGGCCAGAGGCTGAGCATCGCTGTAGTACCTAATATATTGACTTTACTCCAATAGGTAATACCAAACTCCCACAACACTGTTTTGCAGCATAAAAGCTGACAATACAGAGGAGTAGCACAGCAGAGTAAATGCTAAACTTTGCTGGCAATAATAATGGGCAAGCAACTTGCTGCAGGCACCTTAATCCTTTGCTCTTCCCGTCAAGCTGGGGGTGGAGGAGTCCTGCGACTGTCAGGACTGGACGAAGCTCCCACGGGCACCAAGCTTCCCATGAGACACTAGTTGAAGATCACTATTTTAGGGGACACTTCCTACAAGAGCAAGGGGTGTAACAGGGAGTGCTTGACACAAGTGCTGTAATACTTTCCCTCTTTAATTCTCACAGCATTAGTCACTTGGTATTACTTCCCCCTGCTTTCTTCTTAAGTCTGCTTTCAGACATCATCTTTCTGTCTCGATAGTTATTTTGCATCAGATACAGAAGAAAAGAGGCAGCTGGGAAAACAGAAATCAAGCTGACCAGTAATAAAAATAAGATGCGCGCTCTCTGAAAAAGTAACCATTCAACAGGAAGAGGTTTTCAGAAAATACCATTTACTACAGACACAGTATTTTCCAAAGTAAGTCTTTTAAAATGTCATTTGCATGAAGAAAGTCATAGCTGATGATAGCAGAGCAGGCTCAAAGAAAGTTTAATGTAACTCTAAGGCACTCTCACTATAAAAATAAATCACATTATGAATGTGGCAAGCTTAAAAACAAGAAAACAAACCAAAAAGTTGCTAAAACATGTTTCTGAGAAAACCAGTATATGCACATTTGGTCTCACTCTCCAGAGAAGAGCGCACATATGCACTGATCAAGCAGTTTTTTTATTTAACCACACAAGGGAAAAAAAACCCCAACCATATGATTATGAATGTGCTTAGGGATTGCTTATGTCTCACAACCTTGCCACCAAGCACACCGCCACCAATGGAAAATGGTATCAGAGCTATTGGCTAAACATAGACAATGGCTATGGGAGTAAGCCTCTCCTAGGGAAGAGTCTGCAATGTAAGTACTGAAGGCAGATTTAGAAGTTTTAAAAGGCAGTAATTACCACTTTAAATTGCTCTGTGTTTTGTAAAACATGTCTCAGCAACAACTGTGGTAAAGGGCAATCAGGAAAAAGGGGAGAATTAAGAAAATTAGTATTTCTATGGGCTTCTATCATGGACAGTCTGCTAAACAAAAAATCTCAACAAAACTAAAAGAAAAAAAACAACAAATAACCTACCTAGTTCACCAAACATAAGCTTCAAAATAGAATAATATGGTAGGAGATCAATAAAAATTAACAAAGGGCAGACCAGTTAAAGCCCTCTTGTGCAATCACGTTGCCAAATGATGGGCATACATCCAGTCAAGAAATGGGACAGCTTCTACCGCACACCTTTGTGGCCACCTCTATCCAAGGCTGCATCTTGCCGGAGCTGAGAAACCAGGAATCACTGGTGGCCAAGAGGTCTCTGCTCCTCAGAAAGAATCGTGTTCATGTTGTGCATCCTGTTTGTTTACTGACCCCAACATCCCTGATCCTATTTGCTTCCGGGCAAGAATAAATAGATTTGATCAAATAAAAGCCACATCAATAAAAAAAGGTAAGGACTGTAAAGAGAGAAGAAAAATAAAATACTGTATGCATTAAAAAAAAAAGTTTTGTTTTCAATAATATGTTCTAAAAACTAGAAGGAAGATGGCCCATTACAGCCTCATTACTGAGATACAATTCATGCTCTAAAAATAGTTTAAATACCTCAATTTCAGTAATATGCCACAGTATATAACTGTTGGGATATGTTACATACATTGTGCACCCATATATGTAACAACAGTTTAAAAAAAAATTAAAAAGGATCATATATAATACTCAGGATCCTGTCACCTGCAAGCAAGAAGAGTACATACTTTGCAAGAACCTATTCAGTATTCTACTGAGCGGGTAAAAACTATGGATTTTAGGTAGGGAAGATGCAAGTAAGAAGACTTCAGTCCTCTCAGCCTGTTCTAGTTCACAGACACTAAGGGTGAAGTTCATCTCACCTAACTTCAGACAGCTGTGGTGCAGGCACTTGGACTTGAGCTAGGAACCCCAGGTTTCCTTTAGAGCCCACAGAGAGAAACAGGTATTTCCAGGGCACAACTTCCCTGCCCAGTTTTAGGCTCCTGTTCTACAATAGGATGAACCATGCCCTAAAAATGCCTATTCCTCTCTGTTGACTATAAAAGGGTGGAGGCGTTGGGGTGTCTACTTCTGATGTAGGCATCTGTCTCCTATGTGCTCATCAGCAAATGGCCAGCCGCCTCCCCACCACGTCTTTGAAGCAAGGCATTCCTTCCTCCCTGCTTCTGCTGTTGCACCAGCTTGATAGCTGCAGCATCTACACCAACATATCAAGTTCCCTGTGCCTGATGTTAGCTCCTTCTGGATTAAAAACAAAACAAAACAAAACAACACTCTGACTCAGCATTGCCCTCCTCTAATGACTGACGCTCACGTCACTGACTTAGCCTCCGATAGACAAAACCAACTCCAGCGCTGCTGTTACTCTTTAGTGGGGACAAGTCATAAAAAACTGTTTCAGAATAATAAATGAAACACAGATAAAACCCACTGATTGTCACAGGTTTTCAGCTCAGTTTCTCAAAGCCCTATTTATATTACACCCTACTTGTCACTCTGCTGTGAAACCTAATTACAAAAGCCCAAACATCTGCATGCTTCACGGCTGACCAAAATGTTTCCTGTGGTACTGAATAGTGCTGTTGTCACCCATTTCAGCAGCAGTTGGTTTGATTCGTGTAACCAGATGCAATCTGCTCCGCAAGGTAAAACTGTATTTTGACCATGTCTAGAAACAACCATCATACACATACCCTGACATGGTCACTGTGTCTGTCTACAGGCAGAGAAACGCCCATGGCAGGGGTGTACCTTGTCGCTTGAACTCAGCGCCAGGCCATCCGAGGAGCTTGCTGACACACTACGCTTCCGAAAGACAAGAGACGAACAAAAAAGCATTCACGCATGGTAAGACACTTTAAGTGTGGTTTTCTTCAAATTAAAAACAGTTTTGAGCTGGGAGAGTAAATATCACTTCTTGTGGCCTTTTATTTTAAAACCATTGTTACACCTGCTTCCAACTCATACCTTATGGAGGTACGAAGTATGGATTTTCTTTCCTGCCACGGTTGTGAAAAGGAAAGACTGGAACAAATATATAATATGCTTTCAGAGACAAAAGCATTCATGCAACTGCAAACAAATCTAATTTGAAACACATTTTTGCGGAAACCATCACCACTTCTTTGCAATTCATTGTGACTTCATTAACAAGCATTTTATTCAGTTTTAAAAGCTACTACTAATGTACGCTGATGTATATATGGCTGTTGAGAGGTAAAATCTCACCTCGGTGTTTCTATAATGTCCTTGATTTCATTGAAAGCACCTGGATCCCAGTGGAGAGCCAAGCTAAAACTTCCTGTAGCTCTGTTGTTGCAAGACACAGGAATAACTGTACACATTTAGAACTGCAGAAGAGCCCAGGTTTGCTACAGCTCCCTTTGACGCTAGTGTGTAATGAGTATTACACACAGGGAAAGCAACATTAAATTAAGGAGTAGAAGGTAGTGATTCAATTAAGACAAATTAAATTACCTCTCTAATAGCAAGATCACAAAATAATTTATTTCTAATGCAAAGGTGGTTCTACACGCAGTAACGAAAAGGAAGAGTACAAAGTATCCCAAAATGTAAAGACCAGTCCCAAATTAAAGTTTCAGCAATGATTTTCAAGAAATCAATACATAAATCCATAGAAAAACAATTTGTGTATTTTTTCCTTTTGCCTATTTCTGCTGTTTCATATAGTTAAAATATGACATGCTAGCTCTACCAAAGCTTTGGCTTGGCTTCAACGCATCTCCCATGTCTGCTGGACACATAAAGGAGTTGAGCTACTGGTGAAATCTTCCCTAGCCTTAGACACCAAATTGCTCACTATAGTTTATCTACAAACCAGTCCTGTAGACTGACCTTTAACAATCTGGAGAAGTGCAAAGCTTCAGACAGATGCTGAAGTCCATGGAAGGTCCCACGAGCAGGTCCCTGAAAGCATCAGTCATGCTCCATGACCCCCTGAAAATGGAACCCTGCCCTCCTCTGGGGGCCAAAGGCAGCAATCTTCCTGCTCTCAAATTCTTCTCCGGTGTTTGACATGCTGACAAGGTGTTTCTTTTTTTCTCTGAGAATTTTCTCATCAGCTGTCACCAACTGACGGAAGATCAAAACACCAGCCTTGTTGTGGAAATGAAAAATACGGAAGGGGATTTCTTCTGCTTTGGAGGTACTGTCATCTCATACTACAAGTCCTCTAAGGAAGAAAATTTGTCCTGGGAATAGGTGACTAGCTTCTAACTGGTGTGGAATAAATTTTGCATGAGTGATGGGTGGGAAGAAAGGCATGCGATAGACAGGAGCAGGGAAAAGCTACACAGAGGAAGAAAGAGGGGAGGAAAAAAAAAAAAAAATGAGAGCAAGAAACCTAAGTGAAAAAAAGGGCTTTTTAATAGAGCAGCAGAATTCAGACTTGCAATACAGTTGACCATATACTTTTTTAAAAAAACCTAAATGAAACTAGGCAAAGTGACCTTGGTGACTAGAAAATAGGCTTCAGTTTTATCTTGCTCAAGTTCCCGTGCCAACAGCAGAGGCAGTGTCTTGACTTTAAAGGCATTCCCACGGCCAGCATCTGAGAAATTACCAAGTTTCACAGAGGGATGCTGGAAGCAGATAAACACCGCTTGCTTTCCTGGAGAGATAACCTCATTATGAATCTCACAATCATTTCCTGAAAGTCTTCATAAAACTGCAAGTGGATAAGGGGGGGACTTTCTGCAGGAGCTCGAAATAGCCAAAAAACATAGACCTTGGCCTTGACCAGGTGACTCAGTATTTCAGAATGTTTCCCATGGCACTGTGGAAGAGCAAGCCAAGGCATGAGAAGATGGTGCAGAATTCACGGCCCAACCTAAGGGTTTGGACCCCCCTTTCTCATAAGGGAAGAGAGAAACATCCCTCAGAGAAGGTGTCTTCAAGCACAGGTTGGTACACATGTCAGAGCCACTTGAGAGAGCACCTGCTGTCACAGAGCAGTCATGCTGGGGACCCTGCTAGCAATTTAATGGTTGCAATGACTCAGCATGTCCCTGGCACCATTTAAAACTTCCTCGTATGGATCCAGCATCTATGGCTGCTTTTATTCAACTCTTTAAATCAAGACTGTCCTGATCAAGTATCACATTAACTGTAAGTTAACAAAGGGCTAAATGAAAAGACATTGAGAGGAGAAGCTGCAGACATGAAGAAAAGCAGTTTTAGGCAGCGGCACTGACCCAGCCAAAGCCTGTAGCTCCTCCCAGTTTTAGATGTGCAGTCTCTCTCTCAAAAAAAAGAAGAAAAGAGATTTTTAAAAAAGGCAAATAGTCTGTTTAACCAAGACTTCTGACACATAGCAGCAGCCAGTCAGGTTATCAGTACCATTAGTGCAAGCCACTTGTTCCCTTCTCAAAATTATGAGGATATTTTCATCCCATTTCTTCCTCACCATATATGCACAATGTGATAAATGAACCCTCCAAGAAGGAAAACAAAAAATATTCATTATTTTCTAAACTGAAAAGGATAGAGCTGATAAGAGAGAGCCTTTCCCTTTCACATGAGGCCACATGATCGAGTCCCTCCCATTGGCATCTGCCACTGGCTGAATGCTTACATTTGCAAATGGGCTGTTCATAATTTACGGTTGTTTAACCAAGATTTTAAAAAAAAAATAATTAAAAAAATAGCCATGAATTATGACTTCCCTAAAACACTGAGTGTAGCTGCCATCTAGATCCCAAACCTCTCCCCGCAGCTGTTCCATGTCCTGACAGCTCTTGGCACAACAGGGCTCCAGGCAATGCTTTGACAAGAAGAAATTTACCAAAATTCTTTCAATACCAGCTTTTTGGGGCATCACAAAAATAATTACCCAAAGACCAGTTAACTGACACCCTTGTACAAAGACACCACCTTTTGTATACTGATGAAGCTCAAAACATGCTTTTGACCAACACAGAGCAGTTCCAGAGCTAAAATTTTCGCAAAGTACACAAATCGTGTTATCTACCTCTAAATACAATTTATCTGTCCATAAATGAAAAACTTCAGGAGTACCAATAGCAATAGCTCCTATGTTGGAAGAAGCAGAACAACCAGGTATACACAGAATCAATCTTTTTGGGTTAATGTTGTAGTATAAATCCTTGTCTGAGCTAAATCTGTTCCAGCTTCCCAGATCTCTCCCTATGCAGGATACATTTTCTACCACTGAGTATTTAACATCTACCTTCATGCAGCCAGCTACCTGTATCTTCGATATCTGAACTAAGGCAAACCAGTGATTTAAGAGGAGCTTGCATCCAAATGTTTGCAGTGACAGACCTTCTGCTATGCACTCTGTTTGGCCTTTCGCATCTCTGATTTCATCACCTTTAGGGTATGCTACAGGACGCCTTCTTTCTTTAGGCTTCATCTGGAGTAGGATTTATTGAGGTTAAGAAAGAAATGCCAAGGTTGAGTTTGTTCTGGGGCTGGTGAAAGCTCTGTTTAGGGAAGTTTTACTGCCCTGTTGAGTGCTCTTCAATATTTTTAAAATTTTTCAGGTGAGCATCTGAAGAAATTGCAAGAGGCAGAACGCACAGCTAAACTGAACAAAACCCATGTTTGCTTACATTACCCTTTCCAGAAACCACACTGAAGTAGCTCTCCCCATCTTAACTTTCCCCTCTCCCATTGCCTTGTAAAGTAAAACCAGCATCGAACAACAAACAGACGTAATAAATAAGGTTCGCTTTCCACTATGTTTGTGCAATTCCCATATCTAAATCCCCAGGCTACCACAAGCTCTGGAAAAATACAGGGAAGGAAGTTACATTACTAGTTCCACCCAAAACTGAGTTAGCGCTTTAGAGAGACAACACTCAGTTCATTGAAATGATCGCCTGATTCTGACAGCAGAAATGGCCCACTGACCCAGCCAGACATTAGGCCATAGGGAAAACCCAGAGACAAGATTATAAAGCCAAAAGTATTTTTGAAAGAGAGGAGGATAAATGCTTTTCACATTCACAAAAAGAGGAACAGTTTGTCACATGGCACTCCTCAGCCCTTTGAGAACTGTCTCTCCATAGTACCCAGACACCTAATTTCTTGTTAATAAATGCAAAATCCTACTATTAACCACCACCTACAGAGAAGCTGCCTGATTTTTACAAGAGGAATCCTTCACTGAAGCCTCAGCACTCACAGGATGTGGTTCAGATAATCAACACCTAACTGAGAGCTTCCTCAGATAGAAAGAGATATATTTTCCCTGCAGTGTGAAAGAAACCATTTTAAGTTACTTGGAAGCTTATTTCTGAATAGCCAGCATACAGTACCACAATTTAGAAACCTATCTGTAAAAAGCAGTGAGCAGGTACCTACTGCTCCTTCTAGTCACCTGTAGCGTGACCATTACTTCTATTCAGAATTTTATCCCAGCACACCAGAAGAGTTAAAACTACTGTCAAATAGCAGAATGCGGAGAATTCTGCATCACAAATAGATGGATTCTACTGGCACAAATCAGCAACACAGGAAAAACATTTTCGGAGAAGGATGTCTCTGCAGTACTGCAGAAGTTGTAACATTTCAGTCAATTTCTGTTCTGCCCATGCAAGTTACAGGAAGCAACAGGAAGCTTTTGAAATAGCACAAAGATCTGCTGCAACAATAATGACCCCAATGTTCGCTTTTTTTATGTTTTACACCACATTTTTTTTCTCATGTTTTCATAAGATTCCTAGAACCAACTTGTATGAATATGGTTTCTTACGCTGTCCCATACCTGCTGCTCATCCTCCATGACGTTGCTGGCAAATTCAAACACAAGCTCATTCTGCTGTACAACTGCTGCCATAATAACGCATTCCCAGGTCTCAGCTCCACATATGAAGAAAGATGTTCTCGAACGTGAAAGAACAGAGAGTGTCACCAAGGTCCAGCTGGCTGAAAGGCAGGATCACAAACTGAAACAAGTATCAGCGTTCCTATTTCTTAGAACATCAGTGTTCCCAGGTTCTTCTCTTCTTGCAGGGAAACAAACCAAGGGAAATCCTTTCCTGAGTTTTATTCCCACCTCGATATCCTTTATCACTGTGGAGGGAAAAAATAAAAAAGTTATAATTAAGAAATGATTGCTTTAGCTATGTGAAATAGTAGCAGTCACAACAAAACTTGCTCTGAACTATAACTGTTCTATAGTACTCGAAGGAAGTCAGACACCTTTGTATCTTCAGAGGTATTACCTTTACTGAATAATGCACGCAAATTTTCACTCCCTTAAAAATAAAACTGTTTCAGGAAGATGCTAGTTTCAAAGTGTTTACTATTAAAAGCATGAGACTAAGAAAAAGTTATGGAAGTTAACAAAAAGAAAATCCATCTTTTAATTTGATTCAGATACACAATTTTCACATTCATTAGTAACTCTCATCTTCAAGGTATATTCAAAGTAAAAATACAAAACCCAGACTGACCCAACTCAGCTGGAGGATATCTCACGTATATCACCTTTCTTCTTCACACACAGTTCAAATTTAGCAAAGTTGTTATTCGGTAAGTAAAACACTCTAGATCTTGATTCCCACAGTGTCAAACAGATGAAACCAGTAAGTAAATTCTTTGTACAATCCAGAGAGTCCCTGAGTTCCTACACAAAGCAGATCTTCAGCTTCTTGTTAAAAATGCACTGTAAACGTATCCTTATCTCTATCACAGGCTCGGAAGCAGCCGGAAGGAAACAGCACTGACCACGTCATGGCAAATTAGAACAGGCAAAAAAACTGCACACTACAATAGCAAAGAAAAAAAAAAATATCCCAAACTACAGAATGTAAACAGCTTCACTGGAGGGATGCGTGCCTTCAGCTCCCATATTTTCATTTACTCATAAGCACCAAAGGTAAACATGGCTAACAGGAGGTTACAAAAAGATGTGCTTTATCACTTCTGGGGAAAAAGGTGAGCACAAAATGTAATCTTTTTATACAACTAAGGTGACCAATACATTAATAAAAAAAAATCTACCGTTTCAAAAGAATAACAGAAACAGGTGTCTAAAATTAGGAACTTAAGGGAGTATGTTGGTGCTTAGGTGTTCAAATCCGTAAGTTGTTTTTAAGGAAGTAAAATGTGTGGTGCCCTGCATTTTGATCAAAATTATTTAAACTGCCTTTGACTAAGGGCTGCTGTGACAGGAAAGTAAGGGGCAGAGGTCTAACACACACCCATCCAGACTGAGACCCCCAGGAAAGCCTCTAGGCGACTTCAGTGCCATTGGCGAGGATTAACATCTGCCTTTGTGCAGGAGGTTTAACTTTGCCTTGTTTTTGCAGTAGGCTGAAACTCAAAAAAATGAAGGGCATCTTCCTCTCCTCAATGCCAAGCAATTTAATTAGGGAGGATCATGTCACAGGCTCACACTCCCTCACTCTAGGAAATGTAACAGCTGTTTTTCCCATATAGGTTGTGGTATTCCCAAATTCCTAAGTAATGATGGCAGAGCATTCAAGCATTTAAGTCACTAGATCCTACCCTTCTAAGAAATCAGGAAACCCAAGATTACGCAAACAGGAGAACCTCCCCAACTTCTAAAGCATGCTTTAATTAGCTGTTAAAGGGTTCATAAGAGTAGCCACAACCCTAACTAGAGAATATTTGCACTAATGAGAGCTACATGCATGAACAGAAAAGGATGTGCTGTGGGAATAGTGACTGTTCAACCTTGCCATTTTGCAGGATGCCTTGAATAGTTACAAGGCTTTCTCCGTACTTCAGCAAGGCTATGGCAGTGAAAATATTATGCGCAACCATATAATCCTGGGTAACTTCCCTAAATTTAATTGGTTGGCCTCGCCTTTGAGAAGACAAGAATGCTATTAAAAAGTTGCACACATGCCAGCACAGTAGGACTAACGGTAACTTGTCCCATCCCAGACTCCTACCAGCTTTGTTTGCCAGCCTCAAAATAAAGTATATATCCATATAATACATAGCTTAATCCTCCAGTGATTGAAATGGGTCAGTATATGTCAATAGAGACATAGCAGCTCTTTCAGAAGAGAGGACAGGTATGGAAATGTATACATATTTGTACAACTTCTATTTTGGTTACTGCCTAGAAATAAATTACAGCTCTCCAACAAGATGAAATAGTAATATCTGAAGTCACTCCCTCTAATCAGTGAAGAGTAACTCCAAATGATCACCGGGCAAATACAAGAACCTCCTCAGCTTCCAAATGAAGACTTATTTTAAAACGGGGGGTTAAGCTAATTGTCCAGGGAGAACAAGAGCCAGAATACAGCAAGGGCTTATAATCATCTCCATTACATTAATTGAAGCCTCATGTATGAGCAAACAGTACAAGTTCTTAAGGTCCAGTAACTTTCTAAGGTCAGTAACAATTAACAGCGTCAATGTAAAACCAGGATAGGAGACACGGGCTACCTAGTAAGCTCATGAGGTATAAGCAAAACTGGAGGTATAGCCACCATAAAGGAGATTTTAAAAGTTCCCTGTATGCATTGGGAAGTAGCGTATTCTTCCATTACTGCCAGATCATTATTCTGAAAATATGAATATCTTACAGTACATACTACAATACCAAGATGCACACTAAATGAGTAAGATCCAAAAGCCGTGGCAGCAAACTTACTAGAAGCCATAAAGAGATCTTTTTTTACTTTTTATTTAAAAAAAAAACAAAAACAAACAAAAAAAAAACCACGAAACAAACAAACAAACAAAACCCTCAATGCAAAGCTAATCATCATGATTCAATATCATTTAAGAGACTGCAGCAGTGTGATGAATTTGATCTTGAAGGCATCCACACAAACACTACTTAAAATAGTCACACTTTTTTTACTTTTTTGAAGTGCCTAATCATCCAATACTGTTGCAGGAACAGATATTCAAAAGCCGTTTTACGGATTTTGCACCACAGTGATGCAGTGATGTAAGACTATATAGCAGACTGTTCCTTCCCCCTACACCCCATCCCCAAAACCACCAAGGAATCTAAATAAAGTAGAATGATACCTTCTTACAAGAAAAGAGCCATCTAACCACAACATTACGACCAAAGCCGAAGACAAGTGAGTGAACAGGCTTTAGTGGGCTTTTATATCTAACCTTATAAAGGTTAGGCACCCAAACTATTACTAGTTAAAGGAAATTTTTCATTACTTCTTTAGCAGTATGCAGTAATAGCAAATTATCTATTGGGCAATAACAGCATGGCAAAATAATGCAAAAGTACTTTCCTTTAACCCATATCACTTTCTCTGGCATACAGAAAACAAGTGCAGCTTTTGACAGAAGCCAGCACAATTCTAAATCAGCTATATTTTCCTCCACATCTATTTTTATAAACTGTGCTTTCATTATTCCAAGTATCACAGGATCCTGCTGCCTATAGGCTAACACAAACATGACTATTGTTTTTGATATATAATGCCACTTATCTCCCTGCCTGGTTTTATGTACATCTGTGAGTAGAAAATTAATTATTTGCAAACAGCACAAAATGTGTAAGTTGTATTCACACACACAATAAGCTTGACTACATACAAGTAGTCCTAGGAGAAAGGGAACCCATAAAATTTACATCAAATTTTCAGAACTACAGAATAAGTAAGGTTTTGCTTTTGCTTTTACTAATTGTTGTACAAAACCTATTATAAAAAGCCATATTTAGACACAGCAATATACATAAACATGTTAATTTTGCTTAATCCTTGAAACTGAACATACAAATAAGTTATTTCAATCCCTCTTGGAAATTCCCCTCCTCTACTGCTTTCAACATCTAGAAACAACATCCTCAAATCAGTCTGTCTAAAAGCACATTCAGTCAGTTTAACCCTTAGTACACTGCTGCTCTGGTATCCCAGAAGATACACTGTAGGACTCCTTCCAGCTAGACATCACAACATTTTTTCCCCACCACTCTTCACCACATATACCCTGCATTTAAACCTAGCCCTATTTAGCCAGTTCAACAAAGCTCCTAAGAAATACTTCCAGAACCAAGGTTTTTGGTCCCAATGATGAAGTTGCAATACTGCAACTAGGCTTCAACCTGGAAGCAACAAATCCACAATTTCTTCAACTCCTGACAATATGAGCTGGTATAGCCCATACTGCGTTAGCATTCAAGCACTGTAATGCAGAACACTGAAGTAACACAGCGGCACCACACTGGAGCAGGTAGCAAGCATCAAAGTGCTAGGCACAAACCTGAACGTTCGCTGAAGAAGCTCAGCTGTAACCTAGGAAGGCTCAAGTCTTGGTACTGAGAGCACCCCAGCTAAGCTGAAAGACGCCTCTAGCAAGCTACTGGATGCAGCCCCATTTAGGGTTATCAAAGATGCCCGTACTGCCTTTTTTGTGAAATTAGTAGGATTATTCGTACATTTAAAATTAAGAACCAGCTTAGCTGCTTTAAGATTCAAATGCAGATCTGAATCTAGAGTTACTGCTGAAACAGCTCAACTCGTTTAGCACAGGGACAAACGACTTGGGACTGAAATTTCTAAGATTGCAGCATTAGCTCTAGCCTAGAGTGTGGAAGTCATGACTCAACAGAAATGCAAAGCCGAACCCTGTTCTCAACACCATCTTGGATGCGGAAGGAAGAGGGGAGTGAACGAGAGGAAAGGGAAGAATAAAGACATCACCTGGAAATTGTGCACTGAAGGACTGAAAACCACCCCAGGTGAGGTCAGACAAACACATGGATGGTAACCGCACTATTTTACTCAAGTTGCTAACTCCTTTCTACCAGTGGAGGTTAAGGACGGATAAAGCCAAAGCCAGTCCACCCTCTGCAGAGTCACATCTTTTTAAGGTACTGTACAAGTAATACATCGTAGAGTCTGGTTTTCTTAAAAAGGGGGGAAAAGCTGAATGGTATCACAGTTCTTGTAATGCAGAAATCCCAAATTCATTATGATCTTCTTTATGTATGGTCCACACTGAACATAAATGCTAACAATATAGTCTACTGTGGCATTCTTCACACATTGATTATTCCTATTCAGCAATATTAAGAAATTGCACAGAACAGGAGCTTTGAACCATGTCCTTAGACCCGGGGCATCTGTAGTTGGCAAAATGACAAGCAAGAAGAACAAGTTAATGTATGTTACTTGGCACAAGAAGTTTCTGAAGGCTCAGTATTTCAACTGCTCACACAAATTAAAGGAGATAGGAAAACAACATGGTAAGGGGGTATCACCGAGGAAGGAAAGATACAACATAAGCAACAGCCTGAAATCTTCTGAAAGCATCCATGCTGCCTAGGGGAAACTGTGCAAAAAGCAGCTGACATAATAAAAGTCAACAGAGTGACCTTTGCTGAGCTTTTGTTAAGGACAAAGAAATCATCGGTATCAATAAATCCCTGTTTTGCAGCCAGGCTGGAAACCAGCCTATGTCACCACGGGCTCTCAGTACATATACAGCAAGGAGGACAGAGAGTAAGAGGGCTCATATGTTAAATATAAAGAAGCATAAAAGAAAAAGGAATAGGCATACAATTCAGTCAATACGAAAGAAGTGACATGAACTCCCCCCTTCCCTAAATCTCACATAAAAGCACATTTACTCCAAAGAGAATAGAAAGCACAAACAGAAGCACCAAGCTCTTCTTTGCTGTCACCAAAGAAACCACATTTTCAATTAGTATCTTTTTTTTTTTTTGGCAACTACTTGTTTCAGCCTGAATATTTAATACGAGGCAAGATTCCTTTCTTGACTATTAACAGTAACAACTCCAGCACTGTTTACAGACTCCCCCGCCCCTGAAAACCTTTCTCTTCCTATCTCCCATGTTCCCTGATACTTTTTAAGTCCCTTTTCTTTAGCACTTTTATACAACACAGCTGTTGTGCACAAACCCAGCAACCCAGCAGAGCACTGCTGGGAAATCTGCAGAAAATTACAATGTGCTTGAGACTTTTTCCCTCTGTATCCTCTCCTGCCAACACACTTGACGTGCAAAGGCAGCCCCAAATCAGTGTAGGTGTGTAGACATAGAGCACTGTAAATAATAGATTTATGCTGCAGCAACAAAAGATCAGACTACCACCAAAAGCCCAGTCCTAAACAGCAAGCTAAAAGATAGTGAGGCAAGGACGGCTCTCCCCAACTCTACTACTGAAGCTCCTGAGCTCTGAATAAAGTATTCAAACATCTGCTAAGATAAAAAGCAAGCCTCGCTAATCTGATCAGGCAAGAGAAAGGCCATGCTGGGTTTTAGTCACCTCTCTGCAAAGCAGAGCTAACTCAACAGGAAAATTTAGCTGTAACTTGCCCTAAAGCAAGGGAGCAAGAGCACTCCAGTGGGAAGCAAGGGTCCAGATCCTCTCCCCTGCTTCCCCATTCACCTGAGAGTAACTGAATTTTTCATTTCCATAGGTTGGGTGCATGGTATAAGAAGAGGAGGTTAGGGAGATGGGACATCACAGCGCCAGCCCTCCCTTCCTCCCCAAATCATGTCAGAGATTGGACCTACTGCACCCCCCGCCTGCCCCACCCCACCCCCAATTAAAACTGCTTAGTGGATTCAAACACTATTTTCCAGCTGCCCAAATTGCACCTTTTGGCACATTAGACACATAAAAGACAAGATGAGGGTAAATTTTCAGAAGTGGTTATGTGAGCTAGCAGCCTTGGCTATCTGTAGGGCTTTGAAACTTTTCAGATTGAATTTGGGTTACTAAAGCCTCAGCTCACAGATAAGCTGCATTACTTCAACTACAGTTAGATAAAAGCCATATAATGTTGCTTCAATTGCATAGCACCTACTCTAGATGCCTGTGTGGATGGCTGCATACACATACCAGTTACAGTTACATAAAGACACTTTATCCCCATATTTGTGTGTGTATGTGCACACACACACAT
This sequence comes from Burhinus bistriatus, assembly GCA_013397275.1. Taxonomy (NCBI): domain Eukaryota; kingdom Metazoa; phylum Chordata; class Aves; order Charadriiformes; family Burhinidae; genus Burhinus; species Burhinus bistriatus. Next base: position 43,973 of record VYXH01002132.1, read on the forward strand.
ATGTATACACCAAAATAAATACATTAAATGTATGCCCTTCTACTGATGACTTTTTACTTCTGGTGTAGCTGTTTTGGCTACCGAAGAAGTAAAACCCCTACAACCTCCCACATCCCTATACAACAAGGAGATATGCAGAAGTGCTCCCTTCTCTGCTTCCAGTTCAGTCACCTCCACCCATTGCTGCTCATCACCACTTCAGTACTGATGGGAGGACATTGAGTTTGATCTTCCCCTCATCCACTGAAGGCCAGATTAACTGGGCTCCCCTCAAAAAGGACAGTGTCCCCGCAGGCAGTGCATAGGGAGCTCGCACAGTCTGCCAAGCCTGCAAGGACTCAACAGTCGCTCTACCAACCTGGGGAACAGAGTAGCACTAACATCTCAGTCTTGCAAAGATAACATGTGTGCGTAGTTACTGTCAAAAAGGGGAGAAGCGTATGTGGAAGACAGGCCTTCACCACCTGAAAAACACTGGCCACAAGCACACCGTCACATCAAGCTTCCTGGCAATCAACAGCATGACTGCCAGTCTTCCTAAGAACGTCTCCGTGAGGGGTTATCTAAAGGCCTCTTATCCTAACAACCATCAGGTTTTTTTATGAAGAACACTTCTGAAAGCGTGGCCTTGTTTAGCAATGTAATATGGATCCAAGGACCAGCTTAGAACAGTAACATTCACAGCAAAGACCTGCTTCTCTCCTTGCTACTGCATAATGGTACATACGCATGCTCATCTCCAGCAAATGCAGAGGCTGGGGAGTGCAGTTTGCTGGTCCAAAACTCTTGGGAATCACTAACATGGTCTGTCCTTTGATTCTGCCTTTGTAGTTAATTCACCACTATTGGTAAAGAGAAGGAAAAACATCAGGTGCTCACATTTCCCAGTTAATAAAATGAGAAGAAGGAGATATTCAGTTAATTGAGAAGCAACTGGTTTTGAAAGGATGAAAGGAAAGGAATAAAAAATGCATCAGCCTGGATGTACTTGCTCAAACTCCTTGCTACAGACATGATAGAAGTCAAAAGCTTAGGAAAATTATAAAATGTTTTAAAAACAACTTGATGCAATTAGAACAAATCAGCTTCATTACATAAGGATTTCTTTTTAAACAGAATGGAAAAGACCGGTCATAACACAAGGGAAACCTCCAGTAATGCTGATTGCAACCACACATCTTTACAGGCAGGATTTTGCTGGAGTTTTTTTTTCTTTGTAACTGCTCACTTCTGCAGTCACGTATTTTCCACCAGAAAAAAAGAATGTGTTAAATGTTCCAAAACCAGAATAGATGGACTACAAGTCTGATATGACACTGCAAGTGTCCACATAGTCTAGCTCATCAAGAGGTAAGTGATGCTAAGCATGGAGAGAAAGGAAAACAAAAGATCTCTCATTACTCCTACAACACTCCATATACACTATTTTATCCAATAGTAAATTTGCAGAGACAGGATTGGTTTTATTTGTTGTCATAAGATAACCAAATTACCAGCATTAAGAAATAAAATGAGTATCAAAGATATCTTGCTCTTTTTTATATTGCACAAAATCTCAAAAAGCTGGTTAAAAAAGATACTGAGAAAACTGTGAATTGATAAAATCTGAAATCCAGTTCAGAAATTTCTGTAAACAAAATGAATTATTCCAGTGACACAGAACAAATGTTTAAAAGGCACCCTCTCAAGCAGTTTCTGGCATTTAATAGCACCTTTTAAGGAGCATTAAGACCACAATCCTATAAGTAACTATAACAAGAGAGCCGCACGTAAGTCAAATCTCACTCATTTCAAAGGGAAAGGGTCTCAGTACAGAGACGGCTGAAGGGCTGAGCTCCAAGACAGATAAAACAGGATATGAAGAAACTTGAAAAAGAGGGTGGAGGGGGGAAGAACTGCTTGACCCCGAGAGGTTTTGCCCTTTTGATTAACACATACACACAAGAGAATGAAGAGGTGGCAGTGGGAGGAAGAAAGATCAGGGGAAACTCAATGTGATTGCTTTGGCTAGGTGCCAAACTTCACAAATTACCAGTTGTAAGTCTGTACCCAATACTGATATCAAACTGTCAACCATTCTCTAAAAACTACTTTGCCCACAAATTAGTAATGCAGGCATTATTTTTAAATCACCTGCAGGCAAGGTAAGTTTACCAAAGAAAAATCTGCTGGCCAAAAATGGAGACTTACTTTTTTCTTTTACTGGAATATAAATGCACGCAAAATATATACATGAAAAGGGGAAACTGAAAAAAAGGCCAGCAGAGATCAGGTTCAAGTCAAAAGTTTCCTATTCCACGTGACCTTTTCCAGCCAAGTGTTGGTAATTCTAGATCAGGGAGTTGAACTCCCACAGGACTTTTACAGCATTCTGCAGAAGATGCTCCAAGACCAAGCTCAGCAAAAATCCCCGTTACAATTCTGCAACATGGATTTTTAGCATTCTGTGGCTTTCCTTTTGCAATTAATTAATTTTTAAATGTTCTCAACTGGACTGCCAAGCACAATAAACAAAACATTTAAATAAGTTCAAAATTACTCTCTGTTGTAGCCATAGAAATACTGTGCAATTTGCATTTCTATGTTTAATTTATCTGAGCAGTTTCAGAAATCTGAAGTTGATTTAATTGATGTGCACCAACTAGAAAGGGGCACAAACTAATCGACACAGAACTTGCTGAAGCCTCCCCTTTCCCAAACACACACAGACACAGACTTCAAGCCTCAGTTTGGTACTTTACTCTTGTCGAGGATGTGTGCATTCAAGGCTGCATTCAGCAACCCTGCTGGGTTGAGAAACGTAAAGGGTCTTACCTTTGCAGTATTTTTGAAGAATCTGTATGAATATAGAGCAGATTAGGCAATGTTTCTGTTGTTTGACTCTCATTTGCTGTCAGCTGTCAGCAACACGGAACAGTCAAAACCCTCTGGAGCAGGCTGGTATTAGTCAGCTAGACTTGAATTTCCAGTTCTTTTACATTGCTCTCCATTTTCCTTCATTAAGTTAGGCTGTCCTACCCGGTATCAGATTACACGGAGCCAACATTTATAGCACCTTGCAAAACAGTGAAACCTATCACATACCTAAGTCTGCCTATACCTATTGCCCTCAATGTTTAACCCTTGCTACCAACAGGAAAAACTTTTATTCTAGAATGTATCACCTAAAAAACATTTGCAGCAGAGTAGTCATTTTTCCTTCTTACCTGACAGCTACAGGACGGTGTGAGATTTCATTTTACGAACTGGAGGACACAGGCAGGCTATGCCAAGAACATCAGCTCCGAGATGCCCGCAAGAACAAACCCGGAGACCCAGCCGCAGACTTCTACCTCCAATGAGAACCATGGCCAGGAAACACTTGCTGCTTATTTTAGCAGGTCTCAGAAACCCCAAACGATTTGTTTTATGTTCAAGGTCATCTAATTACACTAATTCCTTGCCTCCCTTCAGACCCTGCTGCTAGAGCAGGAGGCAGGCAGGCGTGTTTTCAGCACATGACCAGCATGGCACAAGCCGATGGCATTTCCAGCCCATGGCTCTCCCAGCACCACCAGCTTCCCTCTGCCCAGCCAGCACGCGGTACTGCCCTGGGCTTGGCTCTTCCACCTTCTCCCTGATGCCTTCTAGCCCACCTTCCCTTTCTGGAGGGTATGCTGCTAATCCTATTTCCACAGTCTGGGGTCTGCAGTATAGACAGTGGTGAGTTAAACCATACAACATGGGGAAAAAAAAGTAGCAGCGATTTATCCCTTAATGCAAGATGTGTGGCCTATGAACATCAGCCGTCATGGTGACACCTCAGAAGACGACACAAGGTATTTTATGCGGTCTTGTATGACAGGTACCTTAGCTTTCCTACATGCACATCGAGTTGGAAGGGACCTTAAGATCATCTAGTTCCAAGCCCCTGCCAAGGGCAGGGATACCTTCCACTAGACCAGGATGCTGGTTATGAATGGGAGGTCATAAAAAGCATGCAATCAGCTTGTTAGTGGATGTTCAGGAGCTGGCTCAAAACAAGATGCTGGCAGGTTGCAACCACTGGGAATAACATGCCACGTTCTTTCCTCCTCTCCAGCTGACAGTGTTGAGAAGATCCACAAAATACAAGGAAATCCACAATACACTTCAAAACCAGCAAATCAGTGTGTTTCCCTGTGATTTCATCTCAGCCTTACTCTGCTGCTTTGAACATGGGTGCTATGTTGCACGCCTCAGTCCACGGGTGTACAACTCCACACCTCACCAGGATCCCACCTCCGCAGCACACTCTTCAGTGGTCTACTAAGATCATACACCTTAAACAGATTTTTAACAAATAAATATGTATATTCTTACAACTCGCCCAGGGCTGTTCAGGCAGCCTCTTTCTTGGGACAAGTGGTCCATTTTGTTAAAGCTGAGAATACAAGGAAATACTCACACCGTTACACTCATACAAGCAAGCTAACTTGAAAAGCACGGATAAAACACACAAGAATAGTTTTATTTGCACGCTGCTTTAACCTAAACCTTTACTTAAGTAACTTTTTAAACCTTCAGACAAGAATCACAGACTCAATTAAAGCAAAGCAAAAAATAAATGGCTAAGGCGGCTTGTGTTGAGAAACAATACAGCTCGTATCACAAAGCACTGCAACTATAAACTGCTTTCTTAACACAGCGTTAAACAAGCGTTTCAGTCTTTGAGAGATTCTAGCTCCAGATTTAGAAGGGCACTTACATTTATATTTAAGTTAGCATTGTGGTTAACAATGACACGTGGATAAAATATAGATAGAAACATCAGATTTTCATTTTTTCTTATTTATAAAGCTTATCAGTTAAAACACATTTTTGCAAACTGTGCCTAAAGCTTTTTAATCTATTTGTCACGAAGATCCTCATTTAAGTTTACTCACAAATACCAGTACTTAGTCACGCATTTCCAATGGTTATACCACAGGAATTCATCAGTGAGGTTTTTCACACCAGGCAAGAGGTGACCTGTTTTCTCCAGTCTGTAATCAGACACAGCACAGCGCCCGTAGGGTGCCCCAACACACACCTTCCTTATACATCCCCAAGGGTCCACTTTGTCACCTGTTTAGCCATGACCATTGAAATTACTTCTTCTTATAAGTTCTTTCTGAAATAGTTTGATGAGTGTATTAAGACAAGTAGTACCATGAATTTTTTATTTATATTTAAAAGCTGGGAGAGTCCAATACTATACTAACACAGCCAGGGAGTAATTTATGAGGTTGGGACAGAAGAGACACATCTCTGTCAGCAAATCTCTCAGAAAAATTAAGACGAATCTCCTACTTCATCAAAATCACAAAGCTCATGTTTGCACTAAGCTTTCATACAGATTCCAAAAAAACCCCAAAAAGCAACAAAAAAGCCCAACCCAAGAGTGACAACACCTCCTAAGATTTCACAAGCAGAAATACTTGATTCAAAAAAGCCTGTAGAAACAGGAATGCAAGGTCACGTAAGAAGAGGTGCAAAGTACCAAACCGTACCTACAGTCGAGAAGATTGATAAGGAACAGTTGCCCACAGGGAAGTAAGAGATGTCAGTCAGACTTCATGAGCACCCTCCCACTAATCTCCAGGACTGACAAGTCTGGGGTTTTTTTTCACTGTTTGTCTTTTCTAATGTAACAGGGTCTTTTTAGCCTGAGTGCGTTCAACTTTATTTTTGGCTTAATCAGGTTCTTTACTGTAGCTCAGACCGTTCATGTCAGAAGAATTCATGTAGGCAATGATACTCTTGTTCTCCTAAACAGGACAGCAAAACAAACTCCACACCTTCAAGACAGTCTCCCAAATCAAGGCATGGGGTCTGTTGCTCCTTTCCAAAGTGAACTCTTCCACCCGATTTCTAGTTTATCGTATTTTACAGATCACTGTAGCTGCAACTCATGTATCACCTACAGGCCTAACAAAAAAAATATATATTTAAATTTATTGAAAGCTGCAGAATGAGGGAGCTAAGCTTTTAAACTCACAGGCAGGAGGTCTAAGGTTCCTTTAGGGCAGAAGGCTGTAACTGTACGTTTTCCCTCAGCACGACGAGTCACAGCTCTGAGCTGGTACGTGCTTTCTGCATGGGTAATTCATAACAGCGTTCCTGGTCACAGCTCACCACGGAGAAAGGCAAGAAGCAACAAAATACTCCAGATCTGCTCAAGTAAACATGATTAGTAAGCTGTCCTGCAGCATGCAGGAACGGGAGCAAAGTCACCCGCCAACCAGTTTACTCTGAACTCAAGGAATACTCTCAAAACATTTGTTTAAAACTGAACTTGAGATTGGAAACAACTTTAAGAAAGCACCAACACACACATGCAAAGACAAGAAGAGAGAGAGGTTAGAAAAGGCGAGCATTACATAGCCAGAGGGACTTCAAAAAACAAAACAAAGCAAAAAAAACCCCACTGAACCCTAGGCTCTCGCTGTAACTTGTTTGGTACACAAACCACCTTGTTACTAGACAGCTAGCTACTTATGGGCGTGGAGCACACAGCACGAAGAGCTCTACGTGCAGGTTATCCCAATAATCTCCTCTAATGTAGACACACTGAATATACCTCCATTGTACCCGGGAAAAAGAAACAGAATTGTCTCATCTCTATATGTTCCTGAGACGATTTCTTCAACCTTGCAGAGAGACTGTAGGCTTGGGTTTTTTCATCCCCAACCTTTGTCACCATGTTTCCTTCTTTCTCCTATTAGCATCTTCAGCATTAACTCACTTGATATACTTGAAGAATATTGTTTTGAGAGGCAAATGCTTGTACATTTCTTGTTTCCCTCTTGGATACGTTTGTCTCATTTCGGCCAGCTTTTCAAAAGGTAATCATCTATGTCCAGGTTCTGTGTGTTTGCCAAGTCAGACGTTCACTGAACGGTTGTGCTGTTTCCACAGAATGGTTTGGGTTAAAAGGGACCTTTAAAGGTCATCTAGTCCAACCCCCCTACCATAGGCAGCGACCTCTTCAACTAGATCAGGTTGCTCAGAACCCTGTCCAACCTGACCTTGAATGTTTTCAGGCACGGGGCATCTACCACCTCTCTGGGCAACCTGTTCCAGTGTTTCATCACCCTCATAAAAAATGTATTCCTTATATCTAGCCTAAATCTACCTTCTTTTAGTTTGTCCTACCACAACAGGCCCTGTTACAAAGTTTGTACCCATCTTTCTTATGAGCCCCCTTTAAGTACTGGAAGGCTGCAATAAAGTCTCCCTGGACCCTTCTCTTCTCCAGGTTGAACAACCCAAACTCTCTCAGCCTGTCTGCATAGGAGACGTGCTCCATCCCTCTGATCATTTTTGTGGCCCTCCTCTGGACCCGCTCCAAGACATCCATGTCATTCCTGTGCTGAGGGCTCCAAAGCTGGATGCAGTACTCCAGGTGGGGTCTCACCAGAGTGGAGTAGAGGGGCAGAATCACCTCCCTCAACCTGCTGGCTGTGCTTCTTTTGATGCGCCCCAGGATACAGTTGGCTTTCTGGGCTGCGAGCATGCATTGCCTGCTCATGTCCAGCTTTTCATCCACCAGTACCCCTAAGTCCAAGGACATGGAATATTGTGGTGCCTTTGCCTTTTAAGCCTGCATAGCAAGAGTGGTCATCTCCTGAGCTGACAAGCTGCCTTTTTTGAAACAATGCCCTTCACCTACTTGTTCAGTATCACCCTTCCCCAAAAGCTGCTGCTGAGTTAAATCAATAAGGTGCTGAAGGTTGCCTAGGTTGGAGAAGCAGCATTAACAGTGTAAAGAGTACAGGCATTTCTGCTGTACTGAATATCTACCCAGGATGTACCATGTGACAGATGTGACTCACTTAAATGTCTGCAGGAAAAAAAAAAAAAAAGAAAAGGACCAGAGAATACTGCATCTAAAATCATGCCTTTAAAACCTCTGCAAGGCAGGAGACCACTTACACAGTTACAGTGGAGAAGAGCATTCACTCAAGCCGTAATTAAAAGTTAGGTAATACTTCTTAAGCTGCCAATTTTAATGCACTCTAAAATGCAATGTATTCACTCAGATTATTCTGCAAATGTGTGTGCTTCATGATGCTTAGCGTAATTACAATAATAAATACATTAACTTGCAGCTATGTAGGATAAGACAGAAACTAATATTCCCATGCCATTTGTACATTTTTCTTCTTACAGATCAGTGTAGATTGAATTTTATGTTCTAAAGTATTTGCATAGGGTGGGATTAAGAAGGGAGACTATTTGTCTGGGGAATTTCAAACTAGTGAACTTGGCTATTAAGAGAATATAAATTATCTTCTTACTCGTTGCTAGACTAACAATTCCCACTGTGGGGTTTCAAACAATGATGAAACACAAGTTAAAGACCAACAAGATTAATATAAAAAAGCAAAAAGATTTCTTTTAGGAGTGATGTGGAAAAGGAGTGGGGTCTGCAAAGGTCCCTCCAGGGAAGGCAACGTCTGGACAGGCCGGTATTTCTCATTTTGTAATGTCTGGGGAAATGTTCACACTGCAGCCAAAGTCACTCTCATACGAGCACACACCTGCTCCTGGGAGATGCAGGAATTCACTGCTAATGAACTAGATGTAGAATTTATGAAAGACCTACAAAATCAGGGTATTCTGGAAAGTTTCAGAGCCCCCACAAAGCAGGTGTAGAGAAATTCAAGCCTCACCTCTTCCTCATTTCATCATTCAAGTTCCTGTGTCCTTTGCAGAACTAAATCAGGCAACAGAGGTGGCTGCTGCGCATGTCTCTGTGCCATCCAGCCGTAGCTCCTGCTGCAGGGCTCCACAAGCCAGCCCGACTCCCCAGCTGCAGAGGGAAGCAAGGCAGCAGGGCTGGAGGGAACCAAACCGCCTGGGGAAAACACAAAATTGCCCGGTCACCTTGGGCTTAGTTGTGTGCAACAGAAATCAGCGCAACCTCGACACAGTCACTGGCTCACAAACCTGGAGACCTCCTTCTACCTCGCCTCGGTTCCACAGAACAAATAATACAGATATTACGGCACCCAGGCTTATAAAGATTTTGATATGCAGCTTGTCGGCTCAGGAGATGACCACTCTTGCTATGCAGGCTTGAAAGGCAAAGGTACCACCACATCCCATGCCCTTATTCACACAGGCAAACATGCACATGCAAATGAGTGCCCACACACACAGACACACATGCCCTCTCTCTCAGGTGCTGTCTGAACAAGGCCACTGCAAAAGTCCACCCATGCCTCCCAAAAGAGAAACTCCGACAGTGTCATATACAGGAGAAGAGTTGAGCAGACATGCACCCACACAGCTTCTACTGTCAGAAATCAATTTTCTCCTATGACAGTTTTTCCCCCTTTGACTCACAAAAGTAGGATTTTTCCTGACAATCAAGTCCTCTAAATTTGAATTAATTCTAAGAACCTCAAACACCTCCCTAAGAAAGGACTTTGGTTGCTCTTAAGTTTTCCCTACAATCAATGAGAGGAAAGGTGGGCTGCATCTCCTGGAGATGAAAGGCCCTTCCTTGAGTCACTTATCTAAGTTGCCTAAATTACCAGGAGTTGATCCAGGCCTCAATTCATAGAATCACAGAATGGTTTAGGTTCGATGGGACCTTTAAGATCATCCAGCCCAACCCCCCTGCCATGGGCAGGGACATCTTTCACTAAATCAGGTTGCTTAAAGCCCCATCCAGCCTGACCTTGAACACTTCTATGGATGGGACATCCACAACTCCTCTGGGCAACCTGTGCCAGTGTCTCACCACCCTCATAGTAAAGAATTTCTTCCTTACGTCCAATCTAAATCTACCCTCTTTCAGTTTAAAACTGCAATCCCCTTTCCTGTCACTACAGGCCTTGGTAAAATGTCTTTATCTTTCTTAGAAGTCCCATCTATATATTGAACGGCTGCAATCAGGTCTCCCTGGAGCCTTCTCCAGGCTGAACAACCCCAACTCTCTCAGCCTTTCTCCACAAGCGAGGTGTTCCAGCCCTCTGACCATCTTCATTTAGGTCTCTGGGAAAACAAGCGTATGGTGTGGCTGAAGCAAGCACCCCAGCCTTTCTTGCAGCACAACAGCCTCGTCACACAAGAAGCTCCTCAGCAGACATCAGCTCTGTTATGAAAACCTGCAAATTATCATAGAAACCACAGATAAAAAACATTCTATCTACCACTTCTATCCTATCTTTTCCTCTCCCAGCATGACATTCAACCTGTACATACTTAGGGGAAAAAAGAAAAAGAAAAAAAAAAAGAAGGCAAAACCCAAAAAACAAGGGAAATCTGTGGTTAAAGTGGAAGATTAACTAATACCATAAACAAGACGTTGCTTTACATAGTTTCTAATCCACCCCTTCATTTATCCTCCAGCCTTCTTTCTTTTTCTTCTCTTCTGTTGCCTAATATTTTATCTACTTCTGTGAAGTCTCAGTGGTTTGCTGTGATCACAGATACAATAAATTAGTATCAAAATTGTGGGTGGGTGGGGAAAAGAAAACAATGCTATACTTTTTCTCAAGACATCATAGACTTCAAGCAGAGTTTTGTGCAGGTTTTACTATGTGTTCCCCTCAGGAGGGTTGTGCTCGATTTGTACCTTTCTTCTCAAACAAGACAGTACTAAGAAAAATGATGCTCAAAACTGAAAGGAAAAAAGGCCAGCGGAAGCATCCTGTCACTGTAATCGGCTTCCAGCACAGCTATGTTAGAAATGTGAGAGCTGGTGCCTTTCACAGAGGCAAAATGCGGAGTTTTGCCCTTGTGGTGCCAGCTCCTGGCCCTGCAGGAACTCAGGGGGACCAGAAGCTGCCCCCTTGGGATCAAGGCATGGCCGAGAGATACGAGCAGTGCCTGCCTCTGTGAGAGCAGCTCTTCCGCCGAGTGCAGAACATCTCCTCCCCACCTCTTGTGCAGGGTGCAATGCATGGTGCTCCATAACCCAAGAGAAGTCAGGAGAAAAAAACTCCAACAAACAAACAAACAACACCCCCAAAACCCCTTACCCATCCAATCTCATTGCCCCTACAACCTTTCTACTCGTCCCCACCCAGAGGATGTGCCCCTCAGGCTGAGTGCCTCTATTTTAAAGAGCGTATAGTTCAGAAATGTTTTATCACATGGCAAAGACATCTCTACTTACTGCTGGCTAGTCAACGAATAAACAGTTTAAGGGAAAAAACCAATATTCTGGGAGTTATGCTGTCACATGAGAAAGAAAAGAGCATCAACTCAGGCAAAAAAGCTGAAATGAATCCACACAGTTTCAGTTCTAACATAATTTTGATGTGCAGAGTACTTGGTTCTCGAAAATCTGATGCTGAGAAGATATTATTACAGTTCTAGCTTCAGCAAATTAACTATGTTGTAAAAACATGCGGATCTTCAGAAATTATGAGACCTACTTAAAAAGCATTACATCTTTTAGAATAGAAGGTTTTATGTCTGCTTTTTCTGTGCACTTGGTAACAGCCACAGTTGACTCAGAAACACCCAGATCCACAAGTGGATTAAAATGAAAAAAGAAAAAGAAAAAAAAAAATTAAAAATTAAAAATCACTCCAAGGATGACAGGATCTTACAATAAAAACTCACTGGGTCAAGAAACTTGGCAAATATCTGTCCAGAAAGACATTAATAAAATTGCATGACTTCATGCCCAATCCACCCATTTCTCATATGCATTTAAAAACTCCTACACTGATAGCAGTGGAAAAAGAAACACTGGACCTCAGCTCTCACTGCTTTAGGATAACTCCCGTGGTTACTCTTTTACAGTTCATGCTTCAAGAGTTCAAGTACTGCTTTCTGTTGAACTAACTAAATTCTGATCTTTACTCTCCGGTATCTAAATAAGGGTCTCGGATGGATAACAAAGTCAAAAGCACAGGGGCGTGAGTACGCTCTTGAGAAGACAGTTTGTTACACCATGACTGCCCAGGGCAGATGGCGGAGTTGTCATCTCTGGGTGCATCTGCTCCTCTGCTCGTGGTTTAACTGACAGGAAGCACAGCCGAAGATACCAGGAGCCAGTGACGAGTGTTTCCTGCCAGCACAGCCACGTGTGTCATCCCCCTGCCCCCACGCGCTTGCCACCAAGCACGCCTGTCCGGGCCACAGCCTCCCACGAGGGGGAGAAACTCCGTGACACTTTTTAAAAAACAGAAAAAATTGAAGTAAGTTAAGCCCACGCACAGAAAGCCAGCCAGATGGATGAACAAAAAGTAATCAGGTCAAGCGTATTGAAATGTGGCCCCAGAATGCCACCAAAGCAGGGTGTAAGACACTGGTGGCATATTCTTGTCCAGCATGGCCCAGGACAGCATGCAAGCCAGCTCTAGAGGTTTTAAAATCTGGCCTTGCTCAAACGGGCTTGTACACCACCAAGAAACCAAGCTACTTGACTTAACAGATGAAGAAGCAAACAAGCAGAAATCTTCAAAAAATGAACCACAACCAGTGGTAGAAACCACACTGCCAAATAAGGCACCAGCACGTCTACTTAATGGGACCACCTTGTCCTAAAGAAGGGGAGAAGTTAGATGACCTACGGGGCTTTTCTAACACTAATACCTAGAGTAACACCTGTTAGTCTACCACAAAATTGAAGTGCTGAGGAAGCATTTAGTACCAACAGGATAAGCGCAAGAATTAATAGAGCTTAAGTAAGCAAAGAAACAACTGCTAGACAAAGCAAAATTACAGTGAAAAGCAGAAACTCCAGCACAGCTGTAATTTCTACAGTATTTATATGCAAAGCTATAGGCTATACTCAGCCCCTCTCAAAGTAGCCTTCTGCTCAGTCTGACGTCATCCCATAAAGTCATCTGTCAGAAAACACCCTCTCCTCAGCCAGCCTAAAAACTATACTTCCAGGTAGGATGAAAAATTATTAAGATAGCCTTGTATCCTTCCTCCACCAATGGCCAACTGGTGGTATAAAACTGAGGAAAACCAATTTTGAGCTGTATCTGCAGGGTTGCCAACTAAAGCAACAAAGACACATCACTCATGTTGGGAAACATATCAACCGGTATAGATATAGATTTAACACTATCATTTACTGCTATAGTCTAGGAGCATTTTCTGCATAAACTTTAAAGCAGTAAAAAAGTCTTCATTGGATTTCATGGAGTTTCTGCCACATTTTACCCTTTATGAAACCAAGGCTCTCCATCCTAACGTGCTCTGCATCCTAAGGCGCTCTCCATCCCCATCCCACAACAGCTGGGAATAAAAATGCCTTCACATGGTGACTGGCACGGTTAGTAGAACAGCCATCTCAAAGTCAATGGTCTGCAATTTCCTGAAAATGACCAGGCTCCAAATTCTCATTTCTCAACTAGAAACCTGTTCTATAACTAGGTTCCTCCAATAGAGCATGCTTTGTCCCCAGCTTTCATGTGCTCCCATCTGAGCTCTGTGACCATCTGAGTTATCCCAGAGAACCGCAGCTGTCCAGAGCTTCAAAAGACAAGACTATGTCCCTCCACATCACTGGGCACTTGATCCCTTCATGCCTTGAAAGTCGGAAGAGAAGCCCTAAACCAGGACCCATCAGACACTAACACAAAGCCAGTGGATGAACTTTTTAGTAGACGCTCGCTGCTGCAGTATTTCTAACGTCCACTTAAGACGTAAGTCCCACCCTTGACAAATACTCAAGTAATCCCAAGCAGCCAACAAATTAAAAAAAGATACAAAGTAATAGTTGCTCGAAAGCCTTTCTGAACAAAAAAGCCTTGCAGCATGATCTGAACCTTACTAAATTTTGCTGGATTGGCAAAAAGATTTAGAAGAGAACTGAAAAAAAAAGTATTTTCCATCTCAGATTCCAACAATCCTATGTAGCCAACAGCATTTTGTAGATTTGCTTCTTAGTTTGTAAGTCACGTTGGTCATATCTTGCAACATGTACTGGCAGGATTCAATGTTTTCCTAAGAAAACTGGGGTGGCAGATGCTGACAGTGATCCAGTTTACTCTCAAGCTGGATATTCTTTTTAACCCTCAAAGTTCATCTGTGTTCTGCTAATGAACTATAGATTTTATTACAGCAAATATTTCAAAAATCTCGTATTTATTTATTTACATGGTGTATTACTATTATACTAGCTCTAAGCATAACATCAAAAAAGTTATGTTTACAATCATAATAATCTCTATTATTGATTATACACTATTAAAGTAGCCAAAAAATTAATGTAACACAAGCATAGGGTTAGAATAAGGGTGGGGGTGTTCTTTTATAAATGATTTTGTGGCAACTTAAGACCATCTAAGTTTTCAAGCTGTGTGTATTTTAAGCAAAAATGGAAAGGTAAATGTTGTGGTATTTATATTTACAAAAGCAAAACAAAAATCAGGATGCCTCAGTTCTTCCAAAACTGAAGGTTTATTCCTCAAGGCTGCTGCTGCGTGGCATCAGCAAGGCACCCGCAACAGCCTGCCCCCTGCATTTCTGCCTCGGTTACAGCTAACAGGGGAGGAGTGGTCTCCACAAAACTGCTTTTCCTGCAGAACAGCTATGAGTCAACTTGTCTCATGTCTCTGCAACTAGCAGCCTAACTGCCTTGCTACCAGTGTGCTTTTTGGATCACACCTCACCGAAGCGCCATATAGAGAGAGGAGCAAAAGTGAAACCGAGCTGATCGGCACCCACTGACCAGGCTCCCCCGGCAACAAGAAAGAAACTGCCTTTGTGCATTTCTATTTGTTTTAACCAGCTTCAGAGGGGAACAGGATTTTTAATCCTACAATGTCCCTTTAATAAACACCCCAAAGAAGACATTTTCCAGATAACCAAGGAATTTTTTTACAGTGTTGATTTACCAAGCAGAGCACAATAACCAGCTATTCTGTTTGCACTACGAGGCAGTACAGTGCAATGAGTTAATAATTTATCACAGCATTGCTCTTGGCAACTGACCATAATCAACTTTTTAAATTCTTCCTCATTCTTACATTTTTAGCCTCAGCAAGAATATGGCATCCTTAGAGCTTCAGCTCTATCTGAACATTTTCTAGCTGAGGTAAGTCGTTTAATCTTCCCAAACACCTGCTTTCCTCCTGTATTGTTTCATGCTTAGAGCAAAGGTCATCATTTCATTTCAATAACCTGATTTAGCAGACAGGAATAACTAGAATATTTTTAACAAAGCAAGAAGTTAACAGCATTCTTTCAGAAAGCCACGGTGGTGCAGTTCTCATCCCTGTGCTTCCTTCCCTCTCTTCTCCCAGAAGGAAAAAGAACAAAAAAGCCCAAGCTTCTCCCTCCACCAAAAGCTTTTATTTGCACACATTCCCTAACCAACAAGCAACGACCTTTTCCTCCCATTTTATGTTATCAAGACTTACACCTCTACATAATTTTGGGCAAAACCTAATTTATTAGTTAACAGGCTCTCCCTCTCAATCAGAAGGATCTAGCCGTCTAGTTCAGACAACTCACTCGGAAAACAAGTTTTTAAGAGAGTTTAGATGTGACATGCAGAAGAGCGATAACTTTCCTAGTTACCATTTCGTTGAAGCTTTGGCCATGGACAATGGTCCTCTTCCAAGGACAACTGTGCTACTTCGTCCTCCCCCTTATGACTCAACCCCAGCTCTTACAAACACCCCAGCTCTGCCACTCTGAAATCAATCCCTTACCTCGTTCAATCAACCAGCCCAGCAACTTCCCATAGCGTGGACACCTGACTTGCCAACTTGGCTCATCTTGGCCGAACCAGGTAAGGGGTTGCTCACATAAACAGTTGGGATTGCCAATGGGAGGGGAAGGCAATAAAACACTGGGAAAAAAATTATGCTGTCAGTTTGGAAAAATGAGGGTGGCACCCCTCAAGCAGCACCAAGGCAGCTGGATGAGTACTCCTACCATGGAAATACCTAAGAATGATCACGCCCACCTCTAACTGTTTCACTAAGGGTATGCATTAAATTAAATTAGACTGGTGCAAGTTCATATGCTCACAAAACGTATGTCTAGGTTTTAAATTGCAACTTTAGCTCAACTAGTTCAGCTTAATGTTGAGTCAAGAACCTAAGGGCAAGCTAAGGGCCTGGGCAGACGCTAAATGAGCTAAATGAACCGTTTAAGGATTTACAACCCATCGCCTCCAGGACAGTTCATTACCCAAGTAAAACTTGCTCAGTCCAAACCTCCAGAAGGAGCACAGAAGGTGCTTCAGGGCCTATCCACGTAAACCATTGCCGTGTGGGTTTAACGGGATGTGCCGCCAAGGGACTGCAGTGGTTATGCACGCAGCCTTCACTGATGAGTGAAAATGAGCAGCTGGGGTGAGGCTGAAGCACCTTCACTGTGCACGTAAGCTGGGTAAGCACATGGTGTGTGGAGACACCAGAGACAGCATCAAGGCACTAGCATCATTCTCCCATCTAGTGAGTAAATACCAGGCTTATTCACGACAGACAGCATAACAGGTTCGTCCAAGGCAGCCTCTGTCAGAAAGCAAGCTGCTTCTCTACACAGTCTTCTTTTTTCCTGATTTCATCTCATCTAGAGATCCTCATGCAAGGCAGCAAAAATAAACCCACAAAAATTCCCACTGATTTCCCCCCCCTCCCCGCCCCGACATCCTGCATCCATGCAGCATGTATGGATCTTGTCTCAGGGCAGCAGCTATTTTGTCCAACTAGCTATTCGCAACTAATAACTGCTACTATCTGTCCCCTCAAATGCACACATTTTAAAACACAGTATATCCATAAAATGTCATCAGAGCTCTTTTGTTTATGAAGCCTGGCAGTACAAATTAACAAAATGCTTCCTAAGTCCACCTGAATGCGGGGCATCCGTAAGAGAAGCTTTAAACATTAGGAACACCAGAATCAAGACACAGAATGTATGTACCCTTTCTAACTACGTGGCTTCAAAAGTACTAAACCTTTTCTGCAAATATCCCTATTATTTTTAAACAAAACATTTGCAAGACCAAGCCCTTATCTTGTAGTTTGGCAAAAGTTTTCCAACATTTCTTACTGCTGAGAATTATTTCTAGTCCATTACCACTGAAACAACATTTAACACAGCTCAGTTGAAGGACTGTATTAAAAGACAATTATTTTTTTATAAAAACAAATGGTAGAACATCGTACTACATCAAGCATTCATAATTAGACATACGTCTTTCAGAAGTGTACCTTTAGGAAAGTAGTGTACCAACAGTATCTTTCTTCTTGGTGGTCTTCTCAGGAAATCCCTCCACAGCCCATTTTTAAGTGGTATAAATTAATGGCTTTCTATATTACAGCCCCATCAGACAAATTAAAATTGTATGTCACTTTAGTTGCCTCAAAAACAACTTATTTCATTGTTGATTTTAGATGATACTAAAAGAAATATACTTTTTTTGAATAGAAAAAGAGCAGTTATTTTTAATAATGCTGCAAGCCATCCCTAGCCATCAAACTTGAGACTGATTCTCAACACGGAAAGTTTCATTTTCATTCATACGTCTAAACCACCTTTGTAAAGAAAAAAAGCCCCCAAACAGACACTTCCTCACTACAGTTCCTTCTTTTCTCTTTTTGAAATAAACAAAAGTTGATTGTTTTTTTGAAGGAAAAAAACCCCAACAGGGTGGCAGCCTCTCAGTAGGACACCACCAAGGGTGCCTAGAGCCCCTTGCTGGGCTCACAGAACTCTCGACAAGCTGGTTCAGAGGCACCAGGAGCCGGGGAAGTAAATTCTTGCAATTTGTGCAGGTTTGCAACCCTTTGCACTTCACAGCATGTAAGCTTCGTAATTATTTTTTGATAGCTAATACCCTCATTCACATGCTTAATTTACAGGCACCGTGACAAAGCTTGAATAGCTACAGAGAGTAAATAGTTTACAGAGGCTCTGTAGAGGGGGCAAAACAACAGCACAAAACCGCAAACATACCAAGAGAATGGGAGTGGATAATGTAACCACCACCTCCGAGGACAACGTCAGGGCAAATTCTGCCTTCAACAGACAACATGCAAGACCTGGTGCCTTCAAGATACAGTTTTCATGAAAGCTCTTCCTAAGAGGGTCATCTTCTGGTCGGAAAGACAGCCTCCACTAAAAAAAAACATGCCATCACATCCTTGGGAAACTATTCATGTTAGCTCCAAAATTATCTAGTGCAGCACATGTAGCATGCACAAAGAGGAGAAAACTAACAGTATCTTTGTCAACTTGCTTTTAACTTGAAATTGAGTCAGGTTGGAAGAGCAAGTTAAACATTAATTTTCTGACAGCGGTCAGCTCTGGGTATCACAAGTTGTAACCGTAGTTTCACAATCACATTTTGCTGCTTCTTTCCCTAGCTGCAATATATAACTGAATAAACACCGAGATAGCCAGGAGCTAGAGAACAGTAGAAGTGACTTGATACAAAGCTCACAAAACCAAGGTAGCTTTCTCCTAACCTGTCAGCTTTATTAACTCTACCAAAGATCCCATGAACACACAAGTAACTCTAGAGGAACATGCAGCATGACAAAACAGTATATGCAGCCACAATATATACTAACATGTTTTTTTCTCTCAACAGCAGACAACAATTTGAATCAACCAAGCACACCCCTTTCCTCCAATTCTGAAACTGTCTCATGTGGGATGACATTTATACTGAGCGCACTTAAGAAGTCAAACCACTACCACACAAGAAGGTAAGTGAGGCAAATGCGGAAGGAGCTCACAAATGGAGCCATGAGACTGTTAGTGTGCTAACGGTAACCATTCAAGAAGCACAAAATATTCCCCTCAAAAAAAATTATATATTTGGTATATTCACACAGAAATGTTGATGATGAGTTAAATATAGGGTGTTCTAGAAATAGACTAAAATGTCTAATTATAGAAGCAGAGAGTGACATTCAATCCATCTAAAACCAACCCTTTCCCACAGTTTCCAACCTATGTATTTAGTATTCCTATTCTTAGCACATTATCTTAACTGTAGTATTTTTCCCCCAATACAGAAAGAAATAATTTTTACATGCAAGTTTAAGAACTGGAGGTTCTTTCCAGGCTAACAAAAGGGCTATCATTTTCACATTCAAACCTGGACCTAGTAAAAAGTCACATGTGACCCAAAATGACTGATCTCTTTAAGAACAAATAAATGACCTGAGCTCTAGCCATCGGATTCATCACTAAAGATAGTTGGTAGGTAGTTAAAGCCTAAAGCACGTCAAGGGAAGAATGCATAAACTTTAGTCCCTATCTAATGGGATCCTTTTAGCACAAAGGCTGACACAGTGGGAAGCTTTGCCACAGGACATGCCTATATTGAAGAATAAATCGTTTTTACCTCTACACAGATTAGCCCCTTCGGGTCAGGAGAGTGAGAATGTCTAGAGTCTTTCACATGGTTGCTGCGGACTTTTGATAAGCAAGACTTCAAATTTCAGTATGTATAGTCTCTGTCAGCTGCTTTATCTGTGAAGGAACATTTAAGTAAGATTTAAGAAAGCAACATCTAAGTAAGATTTAAGGAAGCAAATAATCTCTAAAGCACATCCGTGGCATTAAAAGGATAAGCACAGTAAATCAGCAGCATACGGTAGCAAAGTTTCAGCGCTTACAGAACGGACCGTAACCAAGGCTGGAAACATGAACTCCACCTCCTGCCACTCCTGTGCTGAATCACTCCGGCAGGGGAAAGTCCTTGCTGCTCCTCGCACACCCAACAAAACTCCAGCGAGTTACCAAAACTGTCAGTGAAGACAACAAAATCTGCCAGCGAAAGCTGAGAAACTTTTGCTAACACTTGCAAGAAGTGAAAGCTGTTTTGGAGATCAAAGCTTCTCCTCTGATACAGAGGGAAATCCTGCATTTTTCTTGCAAACTCTTTCTTATCAGCTCACCGAACACAATCCTACTGTGTAGTCCCCTCCCTTGAATACAGCTGTGCTGAAAAGAGAGAAAAGGTTACATTTATACACCTTGTGTATTTTTTTTTATATATATACACAGAAGTGTCCCAAGAGTAACGCACACCACTGAAGTATGAGTTTGCAGCAATACTGAAACATCAGGCTATACCAGGCCAACAACATTCTTGAAATCTGGACGTTCACTTCTTTTTTTTTTTTTTTNGCTGAAAAGAGAGAAAAGGTTACATTTATACACCTTGTGTATTTTTTTTTATATATATACACAGAAGTGTCCCAAGAGTAACGCACACCACTGAAGTATGAGTTTGCAGCAATACTGAAACATCAGGCTATACCAGGCCAACAACATTCTTGAAATCTGGACGTTCACTTCTTTTTTTTTTTTTTCTCATTTGAGTGCCAAGATCATGGACTTGGCAATTCTAATATTCAACAGATGAAAAAAAAGAGCACACTAGAAAACAGGCACTTCTGTAAAAGCATGGGTCTGGAAATAATGTTCAAGCTAGCTGGCATCTAATGATACCACTCCCACGGCTCATCTCTCAACAACCACAAACTCAATCCAAACTGAAAGATCCCTGCCTTGGGAGGGGGAGGGGGGGAAGGAAGGTTGGGGATTTTTTTTTGAGACAAACACAGACTTCAGCTATAAAAATCAACCAAAACTAATGCCATTTCTCTGTCCCTTCTAATCCATTTCTCTGCCTTCTAGAAGATCTGTACAAGCTGTCACCTGTAAGGCTTGGAGGACTTTCAAACGGCTTTTTCCTAGTTCGAACCACTGCACCCCAGATGCTTCTGTAGCCCTGGTGTAGTCCTTGCACAGCAGCAAGAGAGGCTGAACATGGCAGCTTTGCCTTCAAAGAGGAACTGCTCCTCCGTGAAGCCCTGCTCAAGAGAAAGCAGCAGCAGCAACTTACCCTTCAGCACACAAAAAGTGTTCTGCGCAAGATAAGCAGCTGCAGCTTGGGAGCCGACTTAGGATAATTCAAGTTTTTAAGGCTGGATATCTTGGCAGGGTCGGATACAGCAGAAAGAAGGGGAGGAAGAGGTAAGGAAAAGGAAGCTCGTGCTTCTGCCAGTTGCAAGCACGGCAGACAGTTGTTGCCTCAGCCCTAAGATCTGAAAATAAAATTCATGATGGGAAAAAAAAAGGAAGATGCAAAAAGCCTTAAAGAATTTTTCAGTAAAAAAACTCCTATCACTAACTCAAAACAATTTTTTTCCAAGTGGTTCCTCTGTAGTTTTATCATTTTCTCTGTGAATTTTTCAACATGAAACAACGCACGAAATAAATCTCCCAAACCCTTGCAAAAGCTGTTGCTTTTAGAAAGAAAAGAGGCAAAAGATAAAATCAAAAGATGGTAAAAAACACACTGTACCATCAGATGCGGAAGGAAGATATGGGTGAACACTGGAAAGGCTGAAGACAAGAGACAGCCTCACCCAAAACATGACCATTTAATTAATGGTTGCCTCCCTCTCTCCCTCCCCTGCAACTGATCGCAGTATTAAGCAAGACTCCATTACACTTTGCAGATATTGGCTCCATACAGTAAACGAAACCCAGAAGTATTCCCCCCGTGTGCAACAGTTTGAGCTCACTGTTACTTCATTTTCAGTAAGAAGATATTCAACTTTATTTCTCAACTGAAAGGCTGAAATACAAGGTCCAAAGTTACATACCCAGACAAAACTTCTAACGATATTAGCCTGCATTTCAACTATAAACAAGGTGGAAACACTCATTCTTTTTCAAAATACTGTGCTATTGCACATAATTAGGAGAATCAAGGTGGCTTTCATCCACAAAAAGTATAAAAAGCAATTTGACACACCGCAATTACCTCCAGGATTTTCTTCTCCCATTACAACTACCACTAAGCCCATTTTATAATTGGTCTGTCCCTCTGCCATGTACACCATCCCCATTACTATAGTTTCTTAACAATTTTCAGGAAAAGGCGAGTACCTGCCCATTTTTTCC
>VYXH01002132.1:69391-91759 GCA_013397275.1 Burhinus bistriatus
CCATGGCCAAGGCGGCCTGCCTCTCAGCGCCCGCACCTAGGAGCCCTAAGGTAACATCCCACCCGCTCCTCTTCATGAGTAATAAATAAATTAGCACGTTTCTGTGGAGCATGTGGTGTTTCCCACCAACGCCGTCTTGCTCACGCCAAACTGGCTAACCCCAGGAAAAAAGCAAAACTCAGAAGGGCCCAAATCGTGC
The DNA here is from genome assembly GCA_013397275.1 of Burhinus bistriatus. Classification (NCBI taxonomy): domain Eukaryota; kingdom Metazoa; phylum Chordata; class Aves; order Charadriiformes; family Burhinidae; genus Burhinus; species Burhinus bistriatus. The sequence goes on from VYXH01002132.1 coordinate 69,591, forward strand.
AGGGAAATTTAGTTAATGTTCAATGAAGCCCTGACATGCATCTAGCGCCAAAGCCGAGGTTTTCAACCATCCCCAGTAAATTTCCAATATGCTCCTTACGTTCTTAAAACGAACTTTTGCACGTAATAAGCACCACACTGAAAGCTGCTCAGTGCACAGCCGAAGGCAACGTAAAGCGCTTTGCCACGGGCTCTACGACCTCATCGGGCCCACCGAAAGGCCCGATGGAAACTGGATCCTGAAAACATGGGGCGGAGGGTGAGGACAGAGTGGCTTCTGCCTTGTTTTAGCAGGAAAGGAAAGCCGGGGCTCTGCTGGCAGACTGGCACGTGCATTCGTTTCCCACCAACTTCCAGAAGGACAGGGCCCGCAGCAGCACGCTGGCCCTAAGGGACGGCATGGCACGGCACAAAAGACCCAAGCCCACACGGACAAGGAGAGGGTATAACTTCAGGGGAAGGAGCTGGGAGACAGGGGAGGAAAGAAAGCAGCAGAGGCAACCTTGCAACGAGCAGGGAAGACATGAGTAAAAACCTGAAGCTACTTCTAGCAAACACACTGAAATAACTCCCCAGTAGTAATTAAACAGTAGTCCCACAAGTGGTTCGCTGAGCAAAACTCATTGTTTTATGAACATGAATATCTCCAACTACTTGTTATGTCTAATAACGGAGAAGAAAATTTTGGATTTACTTCCAAGTAATTCAGCCCCTACGATACCTGCATGGCACTCAAAGGCAAAATTGGGTCCCAGTTTCTTGTTTAAAGAGCAGTTATCCAGACACAATTTTATTAGATGTATTTTATCATGTTATTTTGCAGCCTGCTTTAGCAGAAGATCTGGAAAAAGAAGCAGCAGCACGTTTTTCGGCTTACTGAGTAAAGGTATCAATTAAGTCACTACTACAGTAGCTTCGCTACAGTTCTTTATCAAAATATGTGTTCATTTGTATTTCTCGGTTCAAAAAAAGACCACGTGGAGGAAAACACCGTGATGTTATTTTAGTCGCTATGTATTTTCCGCCTCTCACGACAGATGTATTTTCCCCCTCTCCAACAACTTCATTCTAATCCAATCTTATATCTAAATGTATTTGTTTCTTGTGCTGCAAAACCCTTTGGAAATCTTGGGGCACTGAGGGGAGAAATCTGACCCAGGTGCACAGTGGTTACAAGGAAACTGTAACATTGGCACAGGGAGAGTGTCATTTTAATTATTAAAGAAAGTCTAATAGTTATGTTTTACAGAGGAAAAAAAACCAACAGTCTTATCCACGCAATCAACTAAATTGAAAAAAATCTTTTCATAGTGATGTATGAGCAGAAGCTATGCAAACATTTTGCTGTTTCTAAGCTAAATCTGGAAGCAGTATTTTTTTAAAAGCATATGTAAAATGTAAACATATTTAGCAAGAGAGAATACAGGTGGATGTTCATCCCTGGAACTGTATCAAGTTTTTTGCTAAGTATAATTTTGGCTTAAAGAAGTGACCTTGCCCATTGCTGGGATGAGTATCTCTATGAAACTTAGATCATCGTTTGCCCAAAAGACATAGCTAGACACTGACCAACAGCACAGCTTAAGCCAATTTAAACAGCTTTAGCCCTCCACTCCATCCCGACTGCATATTCCTCGCACCAAGCTACTCCCCCCACTGTTTCCCAGTGCAAATATTTGTGCAGCCGCACAGGGTGGCAGAGGGTGGAACCCACCAGCGGAAAAGTTAAGGCTGCACAAATAAATCCATAATGCACAATACAATTTTCACGTTGCCATTGGCCCCAGCTCCCAAAGAAATGCATGCCAAATTACACCCCGAGGGGAATAGTGCAGCCAAGGGGGCTGCACACTGGCTGGGGTGGCAGACACCTGGCTGCAGCTCCCACTTCTGCTGGCCTCACACGTGACTCCGAGGAAGCCACTTCTCTTTTCACGCCCAGGTTTGGTAATCGCTGTTCCTTCTTCTCAACTGGCTTTGAAAGCTACAGGACTGCAAGAGTGGGATGGGACGGGACGGGATGGGATGGGATGGGATGATGGGCAGCCTGGCTGCACAAGGGACGGCATGAGGCTCTGAAGCCACACGAGGACCGACCAGAGAGATGTGCTCTGGAGGTATGCTGCCCCACCTGAAAGACAGACACATTTTAGTCTCATAAAAATGGGCCAAAAGGGAGGTTTGTGACTGTGTTCAGCTTTTGGTTTTGGATGGGGGTTGGGGAGGAGAAAATATTTTAATGAAGGAAAGAGAGCAGAAACTTTAGATTTAAAAGCTCTTTGTTCTTTATTTTCCTGCTATATTATACACAAGGTCCCCACATGAGAAGCCTAGCAAGCTCCCATTTACGTGGGACCCTGTGGTGCCATTCCTAAAGCAGCTCAAGATGCTGTAACTCCTCTCCACTATTGCAAGAGGAGATCCCACCACCCTACTCTCAGCTCAGGGTCATGCTGTCAACTTGCGTAGGCTCAGGGCCCCATCAAACTCTGGCTCAAGACTGGGTAAAAATCTGAGTTAAAGAACTTCTATTTCATATTTGTTTTTGAAGGATCCCAGTATCTCAAGCCTTCACCCAAGTCTTGAGTTAGCACCGAAACTCCTGCACCTTCCTTTCTCCTTGTATACAGCACCAAAAACCAGTAGTACACAGCTACAATATTTTAATATAACTATCATGATGTTACTGTCCCAGTACTTTGGATTTCTGGACTGGCACCTCCCGATGTGGTAGGTGCTGCCTAAAACACAGACTGAAACTATGGTGGGTTTCTAACACTGTCAGATGCATAATGACCTAAATATTTACACATGGAGAAACTGCATCAGGAGATTATAAGGTAACTTGCTCCTATCCCCACAGGAAGTCTCTGTTACAGGACATCAGGTATAGAAAAGTTCTCATCACTGTGTTATTTAACAACTTAATCACAAAGTCAGACCATATACTTCCAATAATTTTAAGATGATTATTTGCTGTCTACAAACCTCTTGCATTTTCAGAGATTTCAGTAAAAAAGCATCTCAAAAGAGAAATGTGGAACTCAGGGTTTCAGATACCTGGAGTGCAGCCCACACAGCTACCAGTTCTTAATTTGCAATTTAAAGGTATGGTTCAGTGATGTTTTAGTGCACACTGAGTATAGGCTGAAAGCAGAGCACAATGAATTTGAGAGAAAAGTCTACTTTTTCACTGTGCTGGTCTTCTGAACTTTACTTGAATTATAGGAAAGGAAAGGTGGTAGTAAACAAAGCACGTATGAACAGGTCACTATTCTTTCCAAAAGCTGGGAGGGAAGGCATGCCAGCCATCCTGTGTTTAACTGGAATCCTTCAGATAGTAAATGTCGCCTTCTTTCAAAATACACAAGAGAGTCTTTTGCAAGTCTGTGGTCAGGAAACTCCCAAGCCTCCAGAAATTATGCCTTGGTAGCAGAAGGGGTGAGAGAGGTGTTTGAAATGAAATGGATTCACAACTGAGCACCAGGCAGCTTTAACCTCATCCATTTTATGCTTCCAAGTTTGCCTCCAGTGTTTCCTAGTGAAGGCAGATTTGGCAAGGTGGCTGCCTTTGCCAGCAGCACAGCAACATCCCACACAGCTACAAACCCCTGACCTTGTACAGCCTTGCACAAACTCTTCTTGGATCACCTCTAAGGTATTCCTAGGTCACATCCCAGAGATGACAAGCCTCTAGGAAAAATCTACTTATATAGTCACTTTTCCTCGCTCTTCTAAGTTCCTTCCTTCCTCCTTTTGTTATGGGTTTGCGTCTGCTGAGAAGTATGCTTCTCAGTATTTCTGAGAAGGGTTTGAAATGTGGTTATATCCCCCTTTCTATTGACAAGCAGGCTTCGGAGAGAAAGAATTAGAAAAACCCAGGTAGTAAATACAGCTCGGACACAGGATAACCTCTGATCCACTCTCAGTCAGAAGCTGCAGGCTCCAGCTTCTCTCTGACACTTCTGTACCAACCCCAACTGCACTTTTCTCTCCCCATCCTCTCCTTGCGCTGGTTCCAGTCCATGCAGTACCTGTTAAACCTTCCACTACTCCTATTAAACACATTAATGCAGCAGAAAGCTGACTGGGGTGGGTGGGGAGCACTGGCTGTTCTCCAGTCACCTCAGGAAGGCTGTGATGAGCATTACCAGCAAAGGACACAGGACCTCCCTCTGTGAGTGGTAATGAACTTCCAGATTGGCCCAGCACTAAGTTAAATTTTCACTCTAAGACTCACACGATTGCATAATAGCTGAAGAAAAAAAAAAAAGCTCGAGGAGTGTTACCCGGGGGATGCTGCAGGCCAAGAGAAGGGACAAAGATGCCACTTAACCCACAGCTCTCAGACCTGAGCTAGCTCTGTTCCACACTCCCTCTGCACGCTACTTGTCCGTTTGTTTTGGAAAGTGCACTGAAAGTCATTTAACATCCTATAAGCACACCTGCCAGTAGGTGCAACAGAAGTCACACTTGTAAACCCACAGGTCTGAGGCAGTCACACAAAGAAATCAAAATAAGGACAGGACAAATTTATAGCCAATACTACTTCTCTCAGTAGGCTTTAGACCCCCCAAAAAAATCACAAAACAGAAAGAATTAAACCACAGTCTGCAAATGTTTGTAAATCACATGCAACATTATCTGGTTTTCTCAGGTGACAGACAGGAGAAATCCTTGTGCCTCACCTAACGTTATCACTAACCACATTCAGACAGGCAGTTAAGGCTGCTGCATCCTGAAACCCAACTCACTTATAAATTGCTGCTTTCCAGACCTTCATTCGGGATCACTAAACTGACCCAAAAAGGCCAACATCCGTTACATCTTTAAACATCATTTCTAGGCCCTGTCGCAGCATGGGCCCTACAAAAAATAAAGCAACTAATGGAAAGACTGGGAAGAAAACGAGCAGAGAAATGTATTTTATAACAGCAAATGGGTAACTCTATCTGGATTTTTTTTTTTTTTTTTTGTAGGAGAGCTTACTGCTTGAAAAGACAGAAACAGTTTCCAAAACAAGGCAGAAGATAGTGTAGTTCTACTTAATGTCCAAGTATAGCTACGCACTGTAACAGTAATGCTATTTTATGGACAGAACACCTCACTACCATGTATTTGCAACAAAGAAAGCCAAAATGACCTCATTTTAGTATGGTAATAATTACTGGATATCCTAAGAACCAGCAAGAGCATAGCAACACAATGTTTTTATCCCAAATTGTCACACAATATGTGTACCAGCCCTGAAAATTCTTGAAAAATATACTTTAATATACACGGCTCTACAATCATAGAATCATAGAATGGTTTAGGCTGGAAGGGACCTTAAAGATCATCTAGTTCCAACCCACCTGCCATGGGCAAGGACACCTCCCACTAGACCAGGTTGCTCAAAGCCCCATCCAACCTGGCCTTGAACACTTCCAGGGATGGGGCCTCCACAACTTCTCTGGGCAACGTGTTCCAGTATCACAGCACCCTCATAGTGAAAAATTTCTTCCTGAGAAAACCTGACTGCAGTAAGATCAGCTCCACAGCTTTCCAAAGGAAATTATCACATGGGTGTACAGCTGGTTGAAAAGACAAGTATTAGGTCACCTATCTAATTCTATGGATTTGCACTCCAAACAAAGCTTTTAAGCAAATATGGATTTCCCGCTATTGTGCAAGAAAGACACAAAGGTGAGGGGATACTAGGCATGAAGTGAAATTGATGAACACTGTTAAAATTAAAAAACATACATATGAAAGAAAAGGTTAGATTTCCCAAGAATAAGAAACACTCTTTCCAGAAAGAAAGTCAATGTTGGTTTTTGAAGTAGATCAGCACTGGACATCATCCCACAAAGTAAGCTTCAGATTCCCCACTATTATACTCCTTCAGAACTGTGTTGCTTTAACGGGATGGTTATATTTGCTCTGGAGTCCTTGCAAGGATAATTTTTAAGAATATAAACTAATGTAAAACTATTAGAGATGTTACTACGCCAGTAACAGTAAACTTAGCCTCTGCTTTTTTCCTTTCTAACAAAAAAATAAAACAATTGCAGAATTATTTGTAAACAAGTTGTTCTGTGGTTTTTGTTTGTTTTTAATGTCAGAATTTTGTCATGCCCGATACAAGACAGAAAAAAAAAAAAATCGGGCAAATAAATGAATAGAAATATATACCAAGCAAAACTATGTTGCAAATACACATAGAAGGAACACAAAAGCAAGGACTGGGTGGGTTTTATACAGCCAAACAGTGGTGTCTTAACTGGGACACTTGTAGTCCACTGAGGGATCCTCATTAAAAAGCTATAACTGTATTTTTCCTCTTCTCATTCTGTGAGTCACTCATTACATTTTTGGATGTTGCAACACATTCATGAATAATAAACACATATTGGGAAGAAGAAAAAAAACCAAACCAGTGTTCACACTGGATTTTTTTATGTCTATATTTATCAGGATAAAAATCAAATCAAGAATGAAGCTGAGATTTGTAAAAGTTTCTATGCAAGGAATGCTATTAATCACAGCCAAGGTATTTGGTATAGCCAAAGACAAGCGTACAGATATGCACGGAAGTTACAGCATGACAATGTTAGTATTACTATTATTGTTTGGCCTTTATACAGAGCGAGAGGATAGGGGGAGGGATCACAATGTTCCCCATCAAACCCTCTCCCTAAGGGAGAACAGCCAGGCACCGCCCTCAGCTAGACAATTCTGGACCCAAAGCTGTACTTTTGCAGCTGTCTTTTTTTTTTTTTTTAAAAGGCTAGGGAGTTTGGTTGTGGAGACTGCGCAACCTCAGAAAGTCAGCCATGCTACAGGAAATTATTGTTGACATCTTGAAGAAATACCAGGGTATTATTTATTCACATTTGCGTTTTAGACAACAACAAAGAGCATCTAGCATATACACACATTGGAGTGGTGGCTGCAAGGTTTTCTACTGCTCCACAGTCAGATGAAAAACTGTTTGCTTCTCTTCCAATTTTTGTTGTCCTTTCAATCCCACCACTGCAGGCAGGCCATATCAGCTACCTCACGCACTTGTGCTGACTCCTTGTACGGATGCAGGCCACATTTATGGAATTAAAGGAAATCCAGATAAACATCATTTTTAGAAAAATGTTGAGCTAGAGTTCCACAAATATTTCAGATGCTTATGAGAATGCAACAGGGTATTTCTGCACTGCTCAGGATGTGAACACAAAGGAAAGGAAAGTATGTTTATTACTGTTCTTCCAGCTGCTCTAAGTAAAGGAAAAAGACAAAAGTGCTAACTTGGAGAGGCAGGAGAAAAAAAAATAAGTTTTGCAAAAAAGCTCATGCGAATGAATCCATTTTCTATTGCAACTCATTGGGGCAGAGAACTGGCTATTAAAGAATTTGCTTGTTCAGGAAACAATCGATACTTTTAGTAACAGGCTTACCTATCCACATACATGCTACACTAACCAATTAGTGAATACATAAATCACGGAGAAGAGAGAAAACAAATAAAGACTGCAGGACACACAAAGAAGAGGTGTTGGTGAGCTTGGGGCCTCAGGGAAGCTGAACAGGCCACTGGAAGGCAAACATTTTGATTTCTCAGCTACATTTCAAGGTGCACAAACAGTAGCCTTGTATCCCCGTGCTGATCTTTGGCCGAGTGAGCCATCCTACCAGCAAGTCCCATGAGATTACAACCCTGTGGATCACTCCAAGAAATCAAACCGTCACCTCTACTATTGTCACTTTCCCATAAAAACGAGGTACGGCAGTTGGACATATCCTGGAAGATACCATTGCACACATGCATAGAGGCTCAGTTCCAGAGAGAATTGCTGCTACCGTGATGAGTTTTCCAAAAGCCTCACAGGAATCACCTTTCTCGACTCTGTGGTTTAGGGAGCCCTGAAAACAAAATCAGTAACCAGAGGCTAAGAGAATGACAGGACATTATGGCAGGCATGGTTTCGCAGATGTAATTTTTCTCCTGCTCTCTACTAACAGAGGTCATTTATTTAATGGAGGGAGCTCAACATTCTCCTTGAGTAACCTGTCATAAAGACTTAGTATTCTCAATACTCCATTCAAAGTACTATGTATACATTTCTGTTTATAATTTTAGTCTAATACTGTCAATTTAGCATTTCAGTATACACATTGAACATTATAACCCATTTTGTCCTGCATTTACTGAGGGTCCATCAGCTTTAAAGATGTCTGTGCTCTGGAAAACATCGGACTAGCCAGAGTGGAGTGGTTTCAACTCCCTCATTCCCTCTACCATCAAGGGACAGAGACCTAAATTTGAGGGTAGAGCGCTCACATTATAGGACAGTAGCCTAAATTCAGAGTGTTTCATCCTCTGCTTCTCTGTTACCAATTTTAATTTTTTGACTTCTACTTTTAATGCTCTCTCTTTGTAGCAAGACACATTAGAAATGTTTTACAGCTTTGCGTGTCAGACAAAAATATACTATTTGTGACTGTGGTCACAGAAATCTGCTTTTATTTCAACCACTACGTAAGAATAACATCAAACTAATTTAATTTTAATACTCAGAATAAGAATAACTAAAACAGCTTTTCATAAGACAGATCTCACTCAGGAGAAAGAGTAAAGAAAAATACTTTTTTTCCCCATTAATTGCCTACATCCTCAGGCCTGTTGGTTTTATGATATGAGCCCTTGCTGCTTTGCACGAGCTCAGACCAGCTTTCTCCCTGCTACTCTGTTCTGTGAGAAAACTAATTCCCCTACCCTAAACAAGCATCCTTTTATTCTGTTATTGCTAATCCTTAATTGCATGCAGCGGGCTGCTGTTTCACCAGAAAATCCCAAATAACCTATTCAAAGGTTTTGGTTCCAGGTGATTCTAACAGGGTTAGGTATATTATTTCTACTTACTTTCTGAAAATATATTAATTTCCCTCCACCCTGTTTGATTAAATGACATTACCCAGTGAGCATTTTCAAAGCTACACAGTTATATCATATCTGCACCATTCAGGTAGAAGTCAGATCTGGACATGCAGGAATTACACAACAAAATTATACAGCATGTTGGAAAATTCACTTGTACTATTAAGTGCCAACTAGCAACACCAGGCAGCAAACAGGACAGATACTACCTGCATCATCAGGAGATGCACATTTGCATTTTTAAAGTGAAATAGCAGCTGGATACCGTATAGGAGAGAAACAGGGAGGAGGAAGTACCACACTTTGGATACAAATCCACAGGAAACTTGGCTCTTTACTTATAATGCCCAGGGAACAATTCATATTTATAGGCAGAACAGAGCAGGCTGAAGATCTGCAGGCCAAAGTTAATACAGCAAAGATCTTTTAATCCAAATAGACAAAACAAAAGAATGTGGAAAACGGCACATAATCATTGAGTAGCTGTGTTGGCTCAAGGACTGTTTTCTTCTACACTTATGTATTCCGCAATATAGGGGGTGGGGGGCTGGGGTGTAATATAAGGTGCAAATAGGCCTTGTTCCTTGTTCTACTTAACTAAAGAAAATTACAACCAGGATCTCACCCCTTTGCCCATCAGCCTTCCACCTTGCAGAACATTATTGCCGGTATAAACACAAGTCTTAAAAAAAGGGAATAACATTTACTAACACAAGGTCATTCTCCTTACTGCTAAATCCAAAATGGTCAAAAAATACTGCAAAGTCAGTTCTTCTAATGGGATTTGGATGCTACTGTTTATGGATGAAAAGACTTGTGTTAGGTGAGGTTTAATCCATGAGTGGCAGGGGAGTGGATAAGACAGTCCCATCCATGACTTCATTTGATGTTGTATTCAAAACATCCCCAAAGTCAAGTTACCAAATTCCTATACATTTTATGGGAAAGGTCAAAATACACGATGAAAGCTCTCCCCTTACTTGGACCCGTAAAGGTTCAATTTTATGCAAATATTGTCAAATGTCAGTGCAAGAGACATTTGGAAGAATAAAGCCAAAACAAGACCATAACTGAAGAACAATACCCTCAAGATAATTTAAATACACTATTACAAAGCAAACAGAGAAGCAACCAGGACATAGTTAAGGTAGACCCAAATACACCATTATAAATTGGTTAACATTTTGACTCCCAAGTATAAAGACTGTTCCCAAAATCATGGTATTTATATACAGTATATTTATATATATGGTGTATATATACATACACTGTAGGGCTATAGATACAATATAGTATATGGCTATACATACACCATGCAACTCTGGTGTGCTGGGAAGCCATGTTCAGAAAAACATTGCAAAGGAATTATGAGAAGATCTGTCTGACATCTCTCAGTTAAACTGAAACACCACAGTTGGACACTTCTCGCGTCTGTATTCCACCCCTTATACATTTTGGCGCACTCAGGTTTGGTTTTGTTACAAAGCTTCTCTCTGACACACCATGCAACATCACAGAATCATAGAATGGTTTGGGTCAGAAGGCACCTTCACAGATCATCTAGTCCACCCTCCCTGCCATGGGCAGAGACACCTTGATCTAGATCAGGTTGCTCAAAGCCCTGTCCAACCTGACTTTGAACACTTGTTCATCCACACCATCTCTCTGACTCTGAGCAGAGCAGAAACACGCTTCTGCTAACTGTGCTTGTACAAGCCCTGAAGAGAGGTCTCCTCATCATTTATTTTCATTTTCATTCAACATCAAAGGTATAAAGACTTGAAATCCTCTGAAAAAAAAAACCAAACATCACTAGCGAGATAAAACGGTGGCAGGCTACTCATTCATATAGTCTTTTCCCCCACATACCTGATGAAGCCTTGTTGCCTCAGTTTTCCCATCACTCTCCCCTTGGGTCTGATCACTGGCACCAATCCCAAGCTAACAACAGCACCTGACTCCCCACAGATTTCCTTAGGGCTTTCTGTACCTTCCTCCCTGTTTGTAAAGCACAGCAAAGTAAGCCCAGATTGTCTAAAAGGAATTGGGAGATCTTGAGCCCTTGGTCATACCCAACTGGGAAAGTTCTGGCACTTCACTGATGGCTACTGCTTACTTAGAAAATCTGATCATTAATTAGGCAACTGTCCACACATTAAGGTGGGCGAGAGGAATTTAAATTTCTCACCATGGGTAATGAATTCAACTCAACATTCTTCTGTATGCACTGATCTAGCTCCCAGTTACTCTACAGCAGTTTAAATTATCTCAATTTTATCAGCAGAACTATTCAGACTTTCTTCTGCGTCTCACTTCCCTGGCTGATATCCTGACAGTTAAAAGGGAAAAACTACTTTGGATCTAACTTCTTCTATTTCCTTCCCTTTCTAATTTGTTTTACCTAATTTTCTTTCATCCCCAGCTCTGTCCCCTATTCCTCAGGCATATGAACGAACACTCAAAGATACATTTTGGAATAAAGATGGAAGAATTTGACTGCTGTGGCTCCACAGAGGAAAAGCATAGAGACGCCTGGTTTTAAGCTACCCAAGCTGTGACCCTGTTCCAGCCAGAATCCAGGTACGGTAGTCATCTCCTCACCTGCGTATCTGGAACTGGTAAGCACGTTCCTCTTCTGGCAGATAAAACAAGTAACCTCAAGAAAGAATTTTTCTCAGAATGCTGAAAAAACACCTTTAGGATTTTTATTTCTGCTTGTCTTTGGTTTACTAAAAAATTGAAGAACACAATTTAGAAACCAGACTAGATAAGAAAGAGGGAACACACATACAGAAAAGGAATGGTAACAGCGTTCATAAAGCCACCTTCTCATATCAGTCCTCCACTTTCTTTAACACAGTATCCAAATTCAGTGGTTTTCCTAATACTTCCCATTTAGAGTAGCTTCCTCAGCTAAAACGCAGTCATTCTACAAAAGTGAATGTGGTGCTATACAAAGAACCAGAATTATGCATTTTCTCCCCTAAACCACGCCTGCACAAATACTTGTGCCTATCAAAACACCTGTAATAAGACTACTGCTTAGTCTAATAATAATATATACAGAATAGAAACCTAAATCTGAACATGTACATAAGTGATCCTTCTCCACCTTAAAAGAAAAAAAAAAAGAAAAGAAAAAAAAGATTTTTTATGTGGTTATCCACCACATGTCTTAAACCAAAAACTCCCAGTCTCTAACTATATTTAATGTCACTACATGTCTCAACATCAATCTGAAACAAGAAAAGGGAGGATTAGAAAATTCAGAAAAGTAAGCAATATTCTTGACGGTACTGAAGCAAAGACATTAAGACTTGGAACTCAGTATGAGTTTTAAAGTATGTGAAGAAGTACGCAGTATTTATCACTAATTCTCCGCAATAAAGGCAATTCCCCATATAACTACCTTTTTTCTTCAGGAAAACATGAAACAAGTCATTTTCTTTCACAAACATGTAGAGATTTGGGAAAAAAACAAAAACCCACACCTAGCTAGTAAAGATGATGAGGGGGAACTTGTAGAGTAACAGCCTCATGTATGACTTGACCTTCCAGCTGTTTATCACACAGCAATGATAAAACAGAGGCTACGAACCCCCATTTCTGATGCAGCTTTTTTTTTTAGAGGGACAGAACACAATACCTACAGAAGTTAAAGTATTGGTTTTTGTCACATAAAAAATACAGAGACCTTTTAAGCAAACAACATCCTCAAAAAGTGCTGTGACCGCTCAGCTGTCTGACCTCTGGTTTAGACTGCTCCAGAAACTACATCCAGGGGAAAAGCAAGTAGCAAGATCAGACTTGCCGTAATATATTTGCAATAAATCACCTTGAATGAGGTACATAATGATGCAATCACCCCCCTCCTCTCCTGAAAAAGTACAAAAATGATAAAAATATACCAGTAAATTTGATCACAAGGAAGTGAAAGATATTTAACATCAATACACATGTCCTGGAAAATTTTCACAAATGGTCATTTGCCAAGAATATGAAAGTATATTTCTGGCTCTCACCATCTTGGCTGCAATATATTTATGGCCAGAAGCCAGTTCATTCATTCATTCATTAAAATATTATACCTGTAATGGCTGAAAGGTTTTACTACACTGTGACGTTAACATTTGAAAACTGAATCTGAAAAAGCCTTAGTAAAGTTTTTACAAACCCTAAAGACTAAATCTGTTAATGCATATAATTTGTTCAACTAGGAAAACCTAAAAAAACCCTAAAGGTTTGTTTTGGATGGCTCAAGATGAAGGTCTCACTTGAAAAGGCATTCAATGAAAGACAGCTGCACAGAGCAGATAGATACCCAAATACATAAGAAAAAAGCTCAGCGCTACTTCAGTGTAGGTAAGCAGGTGCTGGGGCACCTATTCTCTGCACACAATTACACATAGGTAAAATTCCCCTCTCCCAGAAGGAAACGTGAGAGTAAAATGCTGGCAAAAGTCTGCCAGCACAAATCTGGAGAAGGGTTTACAGTTCAATAGACTGCAGACACATCTCATTACCACTGTCTCCACTAACATACCACTAATTTCTTCAACCCACCCCCCCCGCAGCTTCTCAGTACAGTCACCAACACCTGCCTCAGCTTTGCCACCTAAGCTCCCCAGTCCATTTTGACTGAAATAAATCTACTGTTCACACAGTGTAAGTTAAGCAAAACCATTTTGGCAGAAACAGAAGAGTTCCCGTGTTCAGCTGGCAGGTCAGGGTGCGACAGTAAATGCCAGCAGAAGATGAGTGACAATCTGCTGGGGGGGGTGTGTGGGGTGACTGACAGAGAAGAGTGGTAGCCATCACAGCGCACCCCGTACTTCTTAAACACACCACAGCCTGTGCAAACCGCCACTTCCAGTGACAGCATCAAAAAGCTGGTGCCTTTGCCTGCACAGCTGTCCCTCAGGCCCAGCATCTTACTTAGTAGATGACCGTCTGCAGTTGGGATCCATATCAATTAAATGTCAGCCATTTCATTAGAAGGTGCTGTCTGGCACGCGCGAGGGGGAACGTGCACGGAGAGCAAGAAAAAGCGCTGCGCAAGAGCTGCCCAAAGGCATAGCTGTTTGGAGAAATTACTGCTAGAAATATTCAAGCACTGGACTTTCTTCTGGAGCTTGGTAGCGGCTTCATTTCTGCTGCGTTCACCTGCACCCCACGAAGCAGAACAGGAGGGAGGGGGCCCAGCATCCAGGCCAAGAAGGTGTTGGAGCTCTCCGTCTCCCACTGTCATTTCACTCACTACAAACGGCTGTGTGAAGACAAGGAATGGTCTTCCTTAGGCTTGAGTGGAAATGTATTTTGATGCATGAATGAATTCAGTCATCTGTACTTAGTTATTCAGTTTGCATCTTTTTGATGTTTAGATCATTTGATCTCCCTCAAATTACTGAAGTTTCTGAAACTGCATTGAACTATGCCCTTTTCCTAGAGATTTATTGTTCCTTGGGTAACACATTATTACCATGACATGTTGGATCAGCAACTGTTCTTACAGCAATATAAGAATGTTAAGTACTGTCACCATACGTTTTCTGATTAGTCTCGCTGTCCTTTTACCCACAATACCACTTCCCCTGTCGTTTATCTTAAAAAAAAAAAAAACAGCAAATCCTATACCACAGGGTAGCATAATCTCCTCACCTTTTCAATTGTTTAAAATGGTGACAAAGTAGGCTCTTTCAGTTTCCCTCAAAACAAACATGTCTGCTGCCATTTCTTGATCAACATTGGTTAGCCAAGACCTTGCAATTTCTCATTGCACTTCCCCTCCTAACAAAATTAAAGAGCAGAGAACAGATGCCAGGATGCTGTTCAATGCCCTCTTGCCCAAAAAAGGTCTGTGAAGGTCTGCAGCAAGTTGCAGATCCTACAACTTTCCCACCAGCAGTTCCACTTCTCAACCATCAGCTCATGTCTCCCCCCTGTAGAGCCGAAGCACACCCCAAAAGTATCTGATACATGCTTAACCCACGAGATGCTGGAAATGACACAGGGGCAGCGTCTCTCTGAGAAGCAACAGATGTTGAAACAGAAGCTGCAGCAGCAGATACCACGTGAGCAACCTTCTGCCAGGGCTCAGAGCGTGCTCGGTTTCCTACCTGAATACATGACGCATAAACGAGTCACAGAACAAGGTCAAGCAAGCTGAAACACCTCGTTAAATTTCATCGATGCCTGTATGACCAGCTACTTCAGGCACTCTAACTGTTTAATGTCACTATTGTATTAAAGGAGGAAAGAGACAGGAACGCCACACTGCCTAGAGTATGCAGGTGAATCTGAAACAGTAGGTTTTAACAAGAGAAAAGTCATTTCTGTATACACACATAAATAAAAGGAGGAAATTAAACTAATTCTGGGGAGCAGGCGAAATTACATCTTCACTGGTCACAGATGTGCCGGACTAGGGACTGCGTGGGAAGTTTGCAGATACAGAATAATATGTTCAATAAAAACACCTGACTTGACTATCTCAATTATAGGTACATTTGGCACCAGTCAAGGGAGAAAACCAAGCCTGGCAGAGAACTCAGTCCTACTACTATTTCTAGTCTTTGTTAATTTGGTTGTCTGGGTGCATAATTCTCCTACACACACACAATTTGTGCTGTTAGGTGTACAAACAGTCAGTTACATTGCTCAGCTATTTAACAGTATTATGTTCAAATCTGATATGCCTCTGACTTGGACACAGTTCACTTAACAACTCTGTAAATTTTAATCTCAGCCTAAAACACTGTTTTACTTCACAACCAGCAAGGGAATAAAACTCACTAAATATTACAAATACAATAAGATGTCATGAGGTGGGAAACTACAACCCATGACTGCACTCTCAAAACAGACGTCATGTGGCGATATTTGTTATCATCTCCATATTAACCCAAGTTTTACCCAACTACTGGAATGTTAAAATAGGATTCAAAATTTACCATCAATTTTCTGATTCTGCCATTTTCTGAGAAGAAATTTATTAAATAACGTGACTAGAGCACTTAAAAACTGAAAACATCCAACTTGATTTGTACTTTATTAGTGAGCTGGATCCTGTATCTCTTGGAAATCAATAGAGCATTATCATTAACTCCAATGAACGTAGCGATAGGAATATGGGCCTAGCAGGCTGTACTCTCATTATTTTCTCAAACATGCACATCTCAATAAGGCAGCTGAGGAAATTGTTTTTAGAAGTCATGTTTGAGAAGAGTACTTTAGCACTTAAGTATTTCCAAGTAAGCGGAAATACTTATGCGCATGTTTTCAAGAAATCTAGAGATACTGATTTACAAGAACTTAGGCTCCTCAAGTTTCAGTTCTTCTCAACAGGAAAACTTCCAGTAATGTCATCCTGTATAGAAAGTGCAATTTGTTACCTTAAAACATTCATAAGATACTTGAAAGTGCGAATGAAAAAGCCCAAATCAAGACCACTGTGTGGAATATCGAACATTCTATCCTGGCATGCTTTTGCGTACCAGGTACCCTAGAGCAGGTACAATAAAATAATTTTCTACAAAAAGAAATACTTTAACACTTAAAGTACATTTATTCTAGTTCAGATGCCAGAGGAAAAAAATGTGTCTGTTTGTTGTATTAAAAAGAACATAACTATCTAGGCTCAAATGTGATTACCAGGCCAAATTAAACATTCATCTTTATTATGAAGCTGCCTTAAAAGGAACACTGCAGGTAATGCTTCAATTTAATTTGAGCAGTCAGTCACGTGTTTCCCGTAACTTCTGTTGTTTTAGTGACTGACGGGGGTGCTATGTTGCCAAGCCATACGCACACGTGCCTCTGTCTCCATCTCTGGTGTCTGCTCGCAGCAGGAGATTGGGCAGCAGGAGAGGCATGTCCAAAGGACAGAGTGGTGGTTAAGGGGAGAGTGGGCTTGCAGGTACCATGAGCTCTCAGCAGCTGACTTCTGAACAACATCCTTGCCTATCTAATGGCAGGGGACACGTCTTCATCCCCGAATGTAACTGTCCGTATCCTGAGCAAAGAAAGACAGTACACCCACCTGGGAATACAAGGGGACTCTGTACTGACAGAAAGAAGTAAGCGAGAAAGGTGAGTACCTGATACCCTGTCTCCAGCTGCCACCAGATGTTGATGCTTTGGAGGCAAGTGAGTAGTATACAAAAATTAACCATAATCCCAGAAGTCAAATTAAGCACCAAGAAAAAATGGTCTTCTTGACCCAAGAGAAAACCAGCCAAGTTCTGAAGCATGACATTTTATTATAATCTTGTCCAAGGCAGCAGCATGTGCTACAATACACAGAAAGCACTACAAATAATCCTGTTTTCTCAGTCCAAGGAAGAACGTAGGTGAACAGAGAACAGCCCTTCCCTCTTCTACATGCACTGGAAATGTCCTCCACTGAACCAAGCCAAAGCACATCTTTGAGTAGGAAACATCATCTCACTCTAAACACTCTCAGCAGCAGCAAATCCATTACAATGCTTTATTTCCCTCATTGCTACTTATAATTTCAAGGTACAACAGAGCTAACCAGGTCCAGGACACTGGATGTCTCAGCAGGGTCAAGTAAGTATCGTGTATTTTCCTTACACATACAAACAATATACACAGGCATCATTTCCCCTCTCAGTCTCTTCTGAGCTGAATAAACTCTGTACACACTGTACTGTGAAGCTTGGTTTCCAAACCCCAGATCACTTTTGTCACTGCATTTTTACTAATATTTCACATCCTTCCTCACACATCAGCAGCAAAACCAGACACAGAATTCCCGTGATCTTAGTAATGCCACGTACTTTTCTATTTCTGTGCAATATTTATATTGCTATACAGCCAAAGACCACACTTCAGTCACAGCATTACAATGAAAACTCCTGTTGAGATGATTCTCTGCACAAATTCTTAAGCCTTCTCTCAAATCACCATTTTGAACACAGTATCCTATCCTGCTGGTGTAACTGCATTCCTGGTTCCTTTGTATCTGGCTGCATGAAGAATGCCTTCTGCTGGATGCAAACCATCTAAAAAGTGATTTTTTTTAAGAGTATGCCGTACTAGTAACTCATTCCGCACACGCACAAAACTGCATGTTGGTAACTATGAGATATCACCACAAAAACTGCGAATATAATGATACTAAACAGCCTTGCACCAAGATCCAGCCCCCAGGGAACCCTGCAAGAAACAGCTGCACTCCCATAGAAGAAAGGCATGCTTAAGTTCCTCTCTAAACTAAGAAAGATTTATGAAGAAACTTTGCCAATGTTTGTGGTATTTATTCCACAGTGACTCCATGGCACAATTGTTTTAAACTTACACTTCACTGCAGAGTTAATAGATATATCTGGGACACAATACAGGGTGAGTCTGCTACAACAGAACAGTTGATGAATAGCTTAGGAATTTAGGAGATGTGGTTTTTTACAATTCAGAACGCTGGGAAGCAATTTGTTCTTGTTCTACTGTAAATTGGTCTTTAACAATTGTTAAGTCATTCTGAAAGATTCAGAACGAGTAAGCCCTGGCTTGTCATTTATTTCAGAGGCTCCATTTTAAAGTTTTCAATTTTTCAGCCAGGAAAACAACAATGAATAACGTGAGTAAAGAAAAGCATTCATACAATTAACCAAAGAGTTTTTCGGTTCGATTGTCTATTTAAAAAAAAATAATCAGAAACAACTGGGTGCCAATTAGTCAACTGGCTAACCTGTTAATTAATAATATAATTTAGCAGCGTATTTCCATGCACATAAACATATACACATTATTGATGAAGCTTCTAGCACTGCCTATTAGGCAATTGCTGAACACTTCCAATGCAAGATGCAGCTTCCAGCTGCTTGTAACTTGGCCAGTCTTTGACTGTTTGGGTTGAAATTTTCCAAGTTGAATGTTTGCCTCAGGCTAAATTTTGTTCCATGTGTTGTAGAGGTTGCTCTGAGAGAGGGGTGCAGAAAGAGGTAGACTGTGATTAGAAGAACTCAGCCAAAATACTTCAGCTGTTTCCAGAACAAGACCAGGGAAAATACTGTCTTTCAATGTTAATAGAAATCTCTGGCAAACTTGGAAGGCTATAGTGCCCTTCCAGCTCTTGGTGACAGATTTGAAATCTGACATAAGGGCTCAAGCCGCTATATTGGAGGTGTTTCTTTTGCTGTCCCCATGAAAAATCCACCTGCATTTGGTCAAACGTCCAAAGACGAATTGCACTTTGCACATTTTCAGTAGGTATTTGCTAGGCCATGTCCACATTCTTCTCAACTTCTCAAATGACATAGGCCATCCCCACAGCAATAAGCAACTTCTCCTCCAGCACCTGTGCAGGCCAGGGCTGCAGCTCAAATAACTGTCCTCCAAGCCACGGAATGGCAGCAGGCTCTAGGCTTTCCACATAGGGGCTGGTGGAGGCCATAATGGCACCAGGTACTTGGGACATGAGCAGGAGTCCTGCTTCTCCTTGCCCTTTCCCTGCCCCATCCTACAGGTCTTCACAGCAACGCAGACCATGGCCATGACCTACCACCACTGGTTATCCTCAACAGAGAGCTCCAACAGCAGAGTCCCAGGCATTACATTAGGAATCCAGTTGATGAAGGATAGTGACATGAGTACACTACCCTAGGCTGCCTATCTGCTTTTAGGCTCTTTTCCTAAGGGAAAGAAAACCTAGGAAATCACACACAAAAAGCAGTATTAAAAATGTGATTAACATGGCAGAATTTAGGAATTATTGAAACTAAGTGGCCTATGGTAATTAAATCCATCTCCTAGTGCTTATATGCATGGAGGTCAATCTCTAATTGCAACTGACCTGGTCACATTTTTTTCCCCATAGAAGCTTCGCTATAATTGAAATACACATTCCTCTTTTTGCCCTAGATCTCTAGAGCATATCTACACACTTTCAAATCACAGAGGGAATTATTTCTTTTCTCCCAGGTTTTTTTTATGGTTCTCATCACTACAGTAATCTGTAAGATAAAGGACACTGTTATCCACATTTTTTAAGGATGGGAAACTAAGATATGAAGAGATTAGAGCAAAAAGCTACAGACACCGAGCAAGCAATTCTGACACTCAAGACCTGTATTTCTAACACGCTTAGACCTACAAAACATCTTCTGTACGTCAAGAGCGAACAGCTGTTGACTTTTGTACCAGATGGACAAGGTCAGCATAACTGCACAGTAGATCCCAGGGACTCAGGCCAGGCACCCAGAAAAACCAACAGTCCATGTGCGAAAACCATTATGTTTATGTGTAAATCCTACAGGAAAGGCAAGGACTGCAAAATCTGATTCTCCAGCTGTCTCAGATGTGAAACCGCCTCTCCCTCTGCGTAGAATCATCTGCCTCGTTCACGTCACCTCTTCTGACTTGCTACACCTTGGTGGATGCACCTCTGGTTCATCATCCCAGCTGGCCGGGAAGGATGGTGGCAGCTCACATCACAACAGACACCATCATTGCACACAGGACCAGCGCAGCCAGATGAGCCTGACATTTTTACAACTCCTGAGCACCTTGCTTTGCAAGCTTACCAAAAGGGTAAGGCTGGGCCGGGCGGAGAGGTAGTAAATATATAGAGTATATAGAGATCAGCTACATCCACTGGGTGGCAGGCATGTTTCACGGGATCCAGATACGTGTACATACAGAGGTATATAAATGAAACCTCTTAAATACTGTGCTTGTTCCCTGTCTCAGAAGCAGCAATTGAACAGACAGCATGAAAAAAAAATAAAATAAAACCCACAGAGCAAAGTTAACATATTCGACCTTCATTTTAACATGGGCATCTTGTCCGCAGTGCTGAGGTGTTCGACCCGTCCTGGCACTGGACAGCCCGAGCTGTGTGGACACGCGGTGCCCCACATCACTTCTGTAGGTGGGTGCCCTAACGCGAGGCGGCACGGACCACGCAAGAGACTTCAGAGAGTCTCTGCTGCACTAATTAATGCATAAAGAGCAAGGCCTGCAGAGGCCAAGTCATTAAACTCTTCCCTAATTTAATAAACTTAGGGGGGGCATTTTTTTTTTGACTAACAGCTGTAAACGCATCTATCTGCGTAAGCAGCTAAGTTTTAAAGTTCAGAGAAACATAAAAAGACAGTATTTTCCATGATTTCCACTTAGCATCTAACCAGAGTAATTTCAAAATTTGCTTAAAAGATGTTTCTGGAGAAGAGGCCGTCGACCAAGTTTCAACCCAGCGCATATTTTTATAACCAAGTTGTAAACTACATAAAAACTACACTTATAATGGAAATGCTGACAAATGCATAACTACTGCAGTTAGCTATGACAGTCTGACCACAAGTCCTCCAGGAAAAAGCAACATTTACTTCCCCCCCCCTCCTTTTTAAGGCTGCTCGATAGCAAGCTGGGGCAGGGGGTGTGTGGTATGTACGGGTACCTCCG
This sequence comes from Burhinus bistriatus, assembly GCA_013397275.1. Classification (NCBI taxonomy): domain Eukaryota; kingdom Metazoa; phylum Chordata; class Aves; order Charadriiformes; family Burhinidae; genus Burhinus; species Burhinus bistriatus. The sequence goes on from VYXH01002132.1 coordinate 90,924, forward strand.
TCTTAGCTTTTCATTATGAATTTTGGAGCAACTCTTATTCCACTTATCTCCCACATGTTGAATGAGCCACCCTCTAGTTTTGCCATAAACAACCAGAGGGCCTCTTAAATCCATGACTCACTCCGCAGGCTTCTCCTCCACCCTTGCGCGCAACTCGAGCAAAAAGGTTGCCAGCTGTAGTTGGTGAATTAACTTAATTTTTTTTTCGCGGNCGCCCCTCTGCTCCCCGCGGCACACGCGCTGCCCGAACTCCTCAGAAAGTTGGCAGAGGCGTCCGGCGGGACGGGGCGCCGCTGGCCGCGCACCGCCGCCCGCACGGGGGCCCCGTGGGCTGCCGCCTCCCCAGCTCCCCCTCACAAACACCCCACACACGCACACAACCCCGCCCCTGCACCTCCCGTCTCCCACAGCCGCCGCGGTGCAGGAACAGCCAGGGACGGGGTGCTGCCGGCGGCGGGGCTCGAACCTGCCGCTCCCAGAGTCTCGCCCCCCGCNCTGGCCTCGCCGCAACCTGCGGCGGGCGGCACTCACCGAGCGGCGGCGGCGTCTCCCTCGCCGAGCGGCTCCCCGCAGAGCGCTCGCCTCTCCCGGGGGCGGGAGAGGAGGAGCGGGCGAAGGGCGGGGGGAGGAGAGCGCGGATTGAGCCCTCCCGGCTCCCGTCGCCTCGCTCTCTGCCCCCGCCCCGGCCCGCCCCAGCGGCGCGGCGCGGCTGGCGGCGAGCGGAGGGGACCGGCACGGCGAGGCGGTGCTGTCGGGGAAGCGGCGATGTGAGTGCCGGGGGCCGGGAGGGAGCGGGCAGCGCCGGCCGCGCGTAGCGCCCCCCGCCCTATGGGCCG